>APFE030365106.1:2230-24150 GCA_000404065.3 Pinus taeda
CCTGCATGCCTCAATGGCAGGTTCTTCGTATTCGACGCGAGGTTTTCATCATTGACCTCCGATCGGATAACTCTACGGGTGTTCGACATCGGCTCATTCATTCACACGCCGTAGATTGTGCCTATAGTACCTTGAGGACCATTGTCATTACTGGTGGTACCTCTCGCGCCTATTAACAGCTTTCATTATTGGCTGGTAACCAGACGATGTTCATGCATGTTCGACTTCAGCTTACATTTTCGCATGCTTGAACTTGTACTTGTGTTAGGGTCGAGGTGGAACGCAAGACCCTGGATTGTGTCTGTTGTAATCCAGGGGTGATTTTGATACATGACTCTTTTCACTGGATGGCTGCGACCATACCTAAGTCTATTCATCGATCCCAACTAGATGGCTGCGTCCATACTACGGATCTTGATTATTATGTACTCTGTCAATGGATGGCTGTGTCCATACCACATATATCATGTACTTGAACTATCATCCTGTATCTCTCCATGCAGATTCTCGGCGGCAGTTGGATATGATCTTGTAAAACACTTCACCTCTCTCTCTCTCGAGGCTCATGCTTTTAGGGGCATTCTGTTACGCAGTAATTTCGTCACTGTTGGGTTCCACCGTCCTTGTTACCCCGCTGTTCACACACTGGAGGACACATTTACGGACCTGTGACCAGTGACATAACTTGAAAACACTTGCATTGGAGTCTCCTAAGTATGAACTTCAATATCCCTTAAGACACCTTCTGAAGATCAACCCTAAAAAATGCCCTTTTTTCATTAGCGCGGGTCCACAGTGTCTAACCCGCACTAATGGCTCAGTTCCTCCAAAGAGGGCGCGCCCATGGACGCGCTGTCACAGAACAAAGCCCACGCCACACAAAATTAGTCATAATTTTTGGCCAACGCGCACTAAAATGTTTTTTCCTCCATTACTCATGCAGTTCCCTAGGGGAAAATCCCATGGATATGATCGAGTGTCGTCTTTTTCATCCATGACAACTCAGTCCAAAGGCTATTCTGGGACAATACCAAATCTTCAATAGGTGTCCGGATACGATGAATACTTCTGCCTCTTCCATCTATAAATAACTGTCACCCTGCATTGAACCAGCGAGTGTTGAAGTTTTGAGTTTTGTACAAGAGTTAAAGTAAGTTGAGATTATGCTAGATTGATAGTAAGAGCTGAGAGAGAAGTTATGCTGCTGGAATGTTGAGGGAGGAAGTGACTTTGCAAGGCATGTTTAACTGCTGACCCAGTTGGAGGAGATTTGCAGCGTCAAGCCTTTATTGGTTGTAATTCTTCTCTTCTTCCATTGAATAATGAACGACTGTTATTATGGTTCCACTCACGTATTCTTCTGATAATATTTGAGTTATATCCTGCTTGACTGATATATAATTGTATAATATTGGATTTTACGCTTGTTTTGGATTGTTCTTTGTTTGTGCAGGTGTCCATGTGTGGAACGTAAGGATAGTGACCGGCCAAAGCTAAAGGACAGGAGCGACGTTTCTTCCACGACAAATAGCGTTGGATTCCAGGTAGGTCTTTCTGACCAACCTTTAAATTATGCAATTAGGAACTTGCATGCAGTGTGTATGATTGTTGCTAGACCCCTGTCGGGCTAGTGGGATCGCCTCTGTCTGCAGAGGGGATTTACCGACCTCAACACTAGCTTTTCCAGCAATTTCGGCTTTCTGCCCTTTAGATTAGGGCAGCATTATCCCTCAGGGTCTCTCCTCCTATTAAAACCCAAAGACAAGTAGAGAGAGGAAAAGATCTCAAGTGTGTGTTGAAATGACTTGAAGCACACCTCTATTTATACTAAAACGTTGAGCACATGTGGGGTTTATTTGGTTGCTGGCCGACCTTAACGAATTGTCTTATAACAAAAATAAATTCATAACTCCATGAATACTTATCGGAATTGGATGATCTTTATATCAATCCTACACCTCTCAATGAGAGGGATCCAAGAAAAATATCAGTTGCCATAAATAAGATGACCCACATGGAGTTTGGCCCTAGTTTCCAATTTTAACACTCCCTCTCAACTAGGGAGGACTCCATACATTGATCCATATGTCCAACTATAGTATCTCTACCATCAGTGCCCTACACTGCTCTGATCTGCTGAGCTCTGCTCTGCTGAACCATGAAAAAGAATAATTGATCGAGAATGTCTCATACCATCTTTACTAACATGAAGGGAGTTTCATCTGAAGAGAGTGTGTCACATCACTCTTACTGACTCAAAGTCAGTTTTATTGATCCTAGATCAATATCACAAGAGAGTTTCTCAAACCACTCATACTGATCCCAAATCAGTTTCATTGATCCCAGATCAATGTCCCAAAGGAGTGTCTCAAACCACTCATACTGATTCCAGATTAGTTTCATTGATCCCAGATCAATGGAGGTCATCCTAGCATAGGGAGTACGATAGATACAACGATGTGTCCATCGATAGAACTACTATGGTCCCTATCCTCATTTCCCTGGGCATTGATCAAATGAGAGGTACTTCCCATGAGTCCCAGACTGCATGGGTAGGATGCCTCGACAGGAGAACTAATCATCTAGTCCACAGGAGAACGAATCATCATGTGCAGTGGATGCCACAAAGAACTAATCATCCTGGCCTACAGGAGAACTAATCATCCTATTCCACAGTTGCTATGGGAGAACTAATCATCCCATCCCACTTGAGAACTAATCATCATGTTCCATAGTTGCCACGGGAGAACTAATCATCCCGGCCCATAGGAGAACTAATCATCATGTTCACAGTGCATCACTAGGGGAGGGTGAGTCGCCCTGTGGTCGTATGTTGCTCCAGTAAGTACCCCAAGCCCCGCAAAGCTCCCAGAGCTCAATGCATGCAACATGTAGGACCCTTATAAGAAGGTCTCTCAACGACTCCAAGTCATTCGGGAAAGTCACAGATTTGGCCTTTCCCCGAGGTTTTGACAAAATGTCTGTGACCTGTACATCAGTCTCAATGCGATGGAGCCTCCTTGCTCATCGACTTACCATATCCCAGATAAGACAGTATCTGATGTCTATCTACTTAGAGCAATCATCGAATACAGGATTCCTCAATAATCGAATCCCACCTCTGGTTGTCACAAAGAATCATAGTGGTATTCATCATGTGTATAAATAGATCACTTAAGAGCTTCTGTAACCATGAAGCTTCACACGAGATCATACTCGTAGCTATGTATTCCGTCTTAGCGGTGCTTATAGAAACTGACTTCTGCTTCCTGCTCATCCATGATATCGAAGCAGAATCCAAAGAGAACCAACACTGAGAAGTGCTCTAATGATCCTCCACACTACCTACCCACTCAGCATTCGAATAATCATGTAGTTTCATATTTTGGCAATGTATCTCAATCCATGAGAGATTGTGCCCTGAAGATATCTCAGAAGATTCTTTGCACAAATCCAATGAGGCTCAACCAAATATGAGCTCACCATGCTAATTGCAAAACATATGTCCAGACAGAAGTTCACCAAGAACATCAACGCGAATGAGTTTATGAAACTCAGAGGCATTTCTCTAATCTGGTCCGACATCACTACCATATAACTTTTGAAAGTTAAGATCCTTGAGGTAGTCATAGGGTCGCAGTTTATCATTCCACATTCGGAATCCAACTCCCTCTTACTTCTGCAAATGAGAGGGTCTACACCTATCAGAAATAGGTCGTCCTCATAAGATGTTGGTATGAGAGGTCTATCATCTACAACCTTTGGGTAATGGTTTGGATCGGTTTCACTCCTATTGAATCTCAGGTTCATTTGACAGCTATCAATCCTCTCATACTACGCCCGGGGAGTTTTGCTTCAAGCCATAGAGGGCTTTCTTCCACCTACATACGTGAGATCCCTGATCATCAATCTCAAACCCCTCGGGTTGTTCCAAACCTATGGACCTGCTACATGAGGGGAATGGTCCCCTTGTAAGATTTTCCTTTGGTACATCTCAGACATGTACTTTCATGCTCTTTTTGAATTCAGGCATCCCTGTCACCATCTGCTATGTGTCAATGGACATGGTCCCTAGTGGACTTCCTGCAACTTGATACAACCTTGAACTCAAAAACAACTTTGAAAATTCTATTTTCAAACATGTACCTTTCCATCGATGAGTGCCACCCTAAAACCTTTGACTTCCATTGCTAAAATGGACACCAGGTTCTTCTTGCGATCAAGTACATAAAAGAGATTCTGTAAATGAATTGAGTTACCCTCATTCAATTGAGGGATAACATTCCTTACACCCTTTCCAGGATAGGTGGCATTGGCTCCAAGTATAATCCCACAATTGTTTCCATCTCTACTAAATTAGAGAGTGCACCCATCTATACGATGAAGTGCCTTGAAGCACTACAATCAATAAGCCAGATTCCCAAAGAATCTGAAGGAGAGGGCCAATACAAGATAACGCTTATTTATCTTATCAAGAACAACATTTGATTCTTCATACCTGGGGTCCCTTGCTTTCTTTGAAGAGTCGACCATTTCCTTGATGACCTGCATTACCTGTCATTCCTTTCATTATTGAAGATGTCCCTGGAATTATTGTTATCTTCATCAAGAGATGTGTCTCTGCCATTCGGACACTCCTTCGCATAATGGCCGAACTTATTGCAACCAAGGCTCCCCCTTTCCTTCCACCCTTAGATCCGAACTTCCCAATCAAGTGATCTTTAGGTAGGCCGTCAGAAACTTCCACTACGCCATTCTGATAATATTCTCTGCTTCGACTTCACCCTTGGTGAAGTTAAAGAGGGATGAGGAATCCACTGATCCTTTTGTCCTTTCCCAACTATCTTTAGCGATTTCTCTTTCACTCTTGCTTGGGCATTGTCTTCACCTCAGCTACGGTACCATGTTAATTTTAGGTATGTTCTATGCTAGAGAAATTTGTTTCAATTTTCACAGTTAGCTCAATATATCTTTTCCAGATTAGCAATCACATCAACATTAAAGTAAACTGCAGATAGAACATAAATATAAATTGCAGAAGACAAGACAAAACAAGAGGACACAAGATGTGGCGCTAGCCAGGGACAAACCCCAATGTGGGGAAACCCTTGATCAATTCTTCTTATATGTTCTTCAATAGTTTCAGGAGAGAGAGAGAAAAAGAGATAGTATGTTGACTACAAAAGTCAACACTTTGACTTATATAGATAAGAGCATAGATCATCTCTAAGAAGATGATACATGAGATCAGTGGAAGAAATGTTGCTTCAACTGATTCTCTAAGATAACTCCTTCACCTATCATTGTGCTACATTTCATCATCGTGATGCACCTCACTATGCTGCACCATGCTGCACCCATCATCAGTGTGTTGCATCTCATCACGCTTCATTAATCATGATTGTACCCATCACTGTACTGCATTATGTGCCATTGTTGCACCATGTTGCCATCCTGACCTATGTGTTGGTTGCACCTTGCTTGTTTGTTGTCCCTAGCATGTTTGTTGTCCTTAGCATGCTTGTTGTTGCATGCTAGCTGTAACATTGCATGCTTGGTGTATTTACTGCTAAGTACCATACAATTTTCCCAATGTTAGTTAGTTGTCCCTTGCATGCTACTCTCCCTCGGAGACAGATGCTTCGGTTGTTCCAGCAGTTCCGGCTGTTCCCGGCAGTTCCGGCAATTTGGTTGTTCCCGGCTATTCTAGCTGTTCCCGACAGTTCCGTCAGTGCCGGTTGTTCCCGACAGTTCTAGCAGTGCCGACTGTCCCGGTGGTTCTGGCAGTTCTAGTTGTTCTGGATTTTCTGGCTTTTCCAGCTTTTCCAGCAGTTCTGACTTTTTCGACGATTCCGACAGTTCCAGCTTTTCCGTCTTTTCCAGCAATTCCGACTTTTCCTACTTTTCTAGCAGTTCCGACTTTTCCAGCAGTTCTGGCAGTTCCGGCTTTCTTGGCAGTTCCGGCTTTCCTGGCAGTTCCGGCTTTTTCAGCAATTCCAACTTTTCCAGCAATTTCGGCTTTTCCAGCAGTTCCGTCTTTTCCGGCAATTCTGGGTTTTCCAGCATTTATGGCAGTTTTGGCTTTCTGCACTCTGGATTGGGGCAGCGTTAACCCTTAGGATCTCTCCTCCTATTAAAACCCAAAAACAAGTAGAGAGAGGAAAAGATCTCAAGTGTGTGTTGAAATGACTTGAAGGCCACCTCTATTTATACTAAAACGTTGAGCACATGTGAGGTTTATTTGGTCGTTGGCCAACCTTGACGAATTGTCTTATAACACAAATAAATTCATAACTCCTTGAATACTTATTAGAATCAAATGATATTTAGGTCAATCCTACACCTCTCGATGAGAGGGATCCAAGAAAAATATCAGATGCCATAAATAAGATGACTCACATGGAGTTTGGCCCTAGTTTCCAATTTTAACAGGTGGAGCCCGTGGTTGAATGCACATCTAACCAGTGAATACCGCGTCCCATAGTGTTAGAAGCATATGAGTAGTTGTGTTGGATAAACACCTTAGCATTAACCATTGACCATGAGGTTTAACTAAGAAATTCCAATAACATTCTAGGTTAACCTTTGACAACTTTTCAATGTTCTCGACCTTCTTCTTTGATAACTCTTGCCATGTGTTAGTAATTTAATATCGGGCAGAGTTTCCTTTGGACAGTCTTGTATAAGGTTGGCCTACAGTAAATTGTCACTAATAGATTCAGTGAGGTCATTAGAAATATCTCTCGCACTGAATATTGTTGTCACTTCATGTTTCAATCTAATTTCCCAATCTCAAAGGACTATTTCCTTTTGTGACTCTTATATTGTAGGGAGATTGGATAATCTTCCTTCGGCACTTTCTTGCCAATTTATATAACCTAAGATTTTATCCTCAATTTCATCATAGTATGTCTTAAAGATTGAACACTGATTCACCAATGAATTTGTTGCTTGACATAAACCTTGAATATGGCTAATGTTTTATAGAAAGTAATTTTTTGTTAAACAAGGAGAGTATTTAATCCTTCTGCTTCCTTTTTGAATTCAGCGAATTCAGGATTATTCTTCAATTGTTCAATACTTTGTTGTAACTCTTGGATTTGAGCATCCTGAGTTGTCGAATCAGAGTCATCTTGAAGCTTTAAGGCGTCAAAATTTTGTTGAAGTTTGGCACGCTGTGATTGCCACTATTGAGCAATAATCTGCTTCTTGTTGTCCATACCTTGTTCCAACTGCATGATTCTTTCATCCTTTTCTCTGAGAAGTTGTTGTACTTCAATGGCTTTACCTATGGTGGCAGAATCATATGCTCTTGCAAACTGTGAGAGCCTCCTGAGATCCTCCATAGGAGTAGATTGAGAGCCTTTCGACACCACTTTAAATGAAGTATCTTCAGAGACTAAGGCCTGGGTTTGATGAACCCTTATTCTTTTTCTTTGTCTTTTCAAAATAGCTTTATATTGTGGACTGTAAAATATGTTGAGAGGAGGAATCCCTTTGACCCTCAAAACGACCTCGGACGTAAGGAAACACTGGATTATTTCTATATCATCAATGTCCAAAGCCCTGTCAGAAGCCCTAATAATAGTGGGCTTTTTTCATAGTTTCAGCAATATGTGAAACTTTCTCTTGCAATGGAGTCTTCAGACTTTGAGGCTCTGTTTCTTGAATGACTTGATTGAACTGTTCCCATATTGCATCCAGTTGTTTGTCTATCAGAGTTTCCTCAGCTTGAGAAGAGGAGGAAGTACCTGTCTCTTTTGTCTGAGAAACATTAGGAACTTGTGCTAAAATAGCCAAGCCTTTACCCTGCTCTATGTTTTGTTGATGGAGCTTCAATAAATCCATAGGAAAGTAAGAAATCCTTTATTTCCATTTTGTATGTAAGCATTTTTCAGTTCTTCCATACTAATGAAATGAAATTTTATTTATGTTGCATCTTTATGTTTATGTTTGTATCTATGTTTTGTTGTGTTCATGTTTAAGTTTGGATCATATATTAGCACCATTGTTTGTTTCATGATAATTTTCAAACCAACTTTTATAACAAAACATATGTATGGAGGCGCCAACATCAATAAACCATGCATTTGAGTCATCTATTTCAATGGGAAAGACAACCTCTAAAATAAATAATCTAATATTATTGAAGTCACCATTCATTGTTTCTCCTCTATCAACAAAATGACCAATATACCTTATGTTTCTACGTTGAGACCCATGATATTTCCTTTTAAAGCAATCTCTAGCATGATGTCCAAACTTGCCACCATAAAAACATGCATAATTCCTTCTAACATAGAATCAGAGATTGGTCGTGTCATAACTTGATGTGGCTTTGCTTATGGTGGCTTTACATGTGGTGGCTTACCTTCCTTATTGTTTTCCCATGGCTTTCCTCTGAAAAGTTGTTTCTCTTTTGCCACCGATGCCAAGTCTAAATTTTGAGACCTGTAATTAGGATTATTTTGTTATTCTTCCTATTGTAGAAGAGGTCATGTGAGTTCATCAAATGTAGGAGTTGTTGCATGGGTTGCAAGACATGTAATAAACCTATGATATTCTTCTAGCATATAATTCAATAGTGTAGTTACTAGATTTGTGCTAGAGACCTTTTCACCAATATCACCCAGAGTGTGTTCAAATCTTTAGTCCATGAAATAAAGTTACTCACATTTCATTCTCCACTTTCAATGAAAGCAATTTACTTTTTAAGAACAGAATTTGGTTTGCATTGGCTATTTCATACAAACCTTGAAAAGTATCCCATGTTCTCTTGGATGTGTAATATGTGAAATAATATTGTCCTTCAAAGACACTCTAAGAAGCACTTATGTTTTGCACTCATGGCACTCTCAATCCTGAACTAAGTTTGCACGGTCTATGGGTTTCTCTTCTTGTCCAAATACAATGGATCAAGCATTTACCCCTTTCAGCTAGTTCTAAAGCTTGAACTTCCAATTTACCCAATTTGCGCCATCTAACTTGGTTACTTCATTTAAATAAGATTTTGCCAAAGCATTAGCCATCTTAATTATACTTCCAAAACAATAATCTTGCAACTTGAAAATTACCTTTTCCACTGAGCTTAAAAAATTATCCAACAATTCAGATGGCAGTCACTTACCACTCTTCAACTAATTCAAGCATCAAGGCTACCAGAGTCAATGGATTACCATGTTGAATCATGCGGGACTAAACAACAAAAATTACCACTCGTCTGATTACTCTCATTCTCTGACTATAGAGACATCATTGTTACAATTATTATTATTATTATCCCATTTTAAGGTCACAGCCAAGCCAGACACCAAATTGGTGTATGAGACCCCCTTGTCTGTGAGACAAAAGGTCCACCTCCACGTCGTTGTAAAAAATATTATCATTATTATCCCATTTTAAAGTCACACCCCACCTCATTATTATTATTATTATCATCCCATTACAATGGTGGGAAAAAGTAAGAGTGAGTTACAATCCCTTCCACAGAAGGGCTAGGGTGTGATGAAAGAGGGATTCGAAGTGAGCAATTATCTTTATCTTCCAATTAGGCTGGTGGAGAAAGTGATCCCTTTTCTCATCAGAAAAGCTTAGTGGAATGCTTGCTGCAGCCTTTTCGGACATTCAGCGTTACGGGAAGGAGTTGAAGCGGAGGATCAGAGCCCAACAGTTTTGATGAGAAAACTTCAATGAAGATGAAATAAACATTCAATAATCCTTTTCATTGATCACATAATTCATATTATCTTAATAAATTCTTAACAAGGCAAGTTGTCTTTTGATTTTATTTTATGTGATAGTGTTACTGCACAACAGAAAGAAAACTTCAATCACGACAAACTTCAAAAGGGATTGTTCAGAAAAAATGGAAAATATATATATATGCAGCATTAATTATAATAATTTCGTATACAATGACCTAAAATAGAGCGAAATTGAGAAGAAAAGGCTTTTGTTTCAGCGCAGATCACGCTTCCAGCAAGAAAACCCAATTCTTACAGAGACGTGTCAATCACAAATTGATACTACAAGACATTTCCACACAGTTGTTCAAGAATGGAGAAAAAATCAACACAGTTGTTCAAGAATGGAGGAAAAATCAGTTCCCTTTTAGTAAAATTCATACATCTCTGCACATAGATATGAATTCTTCACGAACTGATATACTGCTATCATTTCATAATTCCATCCCCAATTTTAGCGGGGTGGTTCTGACAATACAAAATTGATTTCACTTCTGTGTGACGCATAAATTTACAGTCGAAACGAAAATGTTCTTACTCGAACAATTTTTTCTCCCGGGCAAACAAATCCCAATTTTCTTTGACTGTACAGCAGGTTCAGTCCCCAACAGAAAAATCCAATAACCCAACCCATGCCAATCAAAGTATCAGGAGAAAAAATGATGGGGAAAACAATTACAGAAAGATCTCGGATGAGGGTTTTATCTGGCCTCGAATGTGACACTCGTATACCCCTTATTGGCTTGCATTCGCTCGGACCACTGCTCGGACTTGATAAAAACTTTAGACAGCTCCCCTGCAACATACCTCATGTCCGGCCTCTTCGCGAAATCCGAATCGACGCAGGCTGAAGCAATCCTCGCCACTCGCTCTGCACAATCCACGGGAAAGGAATCCTTGAGGCGGGGATCCATCCAGGACCTGAGCATCCCTGTACATTTATTGCCCCCTTCTGAAAGAATACTATTCAAGCTTTCTATAAGCCCTATTCTCTTCTGGCGCCCGCCCTCCATCACATATCTCACTGGCTCGTGGCCGGAAAGCAGCTCCAGCAACACCACGCCCAAGGCAAAAACGTCCGTCTTATGCGAGAGGCCGCCCCCAGCGACATATTCCGGCGCCATGTAACCGTGCGTGCCAGTGATCTTCATGCTCCTGGTTCGTTTATGCAAGCCTACGGGCTGGATCTCCGACTTCGAATCCCGTTCAAGAACGTCGCCGGAGTCGTATTCTCCGGCAAGATAACAAGCCCCCAAATGGCAGATCCGGGCTCTGTAGCCGGGCTCCGTTATAAGAATGCTGCTGGACTTTATGTAGTTATGGATGTAATCCAATTTGCTGTCGTGGTGCATGTATTCCAGCCCCTGCGCCACGTCTACGGCGATCTGCATTCGCGAAATCCAGGTGCTTAGGACGGTGAATCCGGGCACCTTGCTGCCCCTCAGGCAGTCCTCGAGACTCGATCCATGGACGTACTCGTAGACCAGATATAAGTGATCCCCCTCGCAGCAGCCTCCCAAGAGCTTCACTATGCTGGCGTGGTGGGCGTTGCAGATTTCTCTGAGTCCTGCACTGAAATCCCTAATTTTTCTCTGCTGACTTCTCACACTAGCGACCACTGTTTTTCCCCTGAGAACACACTTCCAGACCGACGATTTGCCCAGCCTACCGGAGGCGAATTGGGCGGTGGCGTCTGCGAGTTCCTTGTATCTGTAAATATTGGGGTTTTCCGGGAGGGAATCCCTGAGACTGGCGAGCGAATTGGCACTGCTAGTAGTGGAGACCTTGGAGAAGAGGCTGGAGGTGCCGCTTATGTCTGTGCTCCTGCTGGGGGTTTTATTTATCTCATCCAAGGACCGAGGTAATCTTCTGTTTGATGGTCTATGGGACCTGACGGGCTCGTGCACCATGTGGGGTTTGAGCTTTTTGCACATACTTTCATCTTTCCGGGATGAAGAGATCCGAATTCCTATAATTCTGAATTCGAGAAGCCTTCTGAAATCACCTGCTCCCGCAATCTGCAAATACAGGACCTGAAAACACACAGGAATTCGAAATCAGAACGAGCAATCTGCAAATACAGGACCTGAAAACACAGAATTCGAAATCAGAATTAAAACAAGAATACCACTTACCGCTATGAAATCTTCATACACAGTTGGCAATTCACTACAGCCAACCTTCACCTCCACTCTATCTTGAGACACGGCTGCCAATACCACCCCACTTCCTCTTAATAATTGATTATTCAATTATTTTAAATTAAATTATAATTGTCAAAGGGAAAGTGCGTGGTAGGTAAAATCCCCACACGGAGTGACCTGTTCCATTAAATTAACACCTGATTGCCACCTGATTGCCACTGCAATACGGCAAGAGCTAATCAGCTTTGTTAGGGCATCAGATGTTTGGTTAGCTGCATGTTTGATAACTTTATAATATATTCGCGCATGTGATGAGATAAATGAAAAATAATAGTTGTGTGTTATCCAGTTATAGGGTATACAATTAACCAGACATTTAATGCTTTATGACAAATTGGTTCTCTTGCCCTGCAATACTGGTCTGAGTCTGCTCTTGCTAAAATCATAGGATCTTAGTATACCCGATCTACAGGTGGTTGGTTATACTCTTGGTGTTATAGTGGCAGCTATGAGGTTTGATCCCGGGTCTCCCCTGGATCAAGCTTGATAGTTACCGATTCACCATGTGTTAAAAAAAAATAATAATAATAATAATTGAAACTTTCCGGAAAAAAATAAAATAATTGCAATAAACTAGATTTAAAGCGGGGACAGTGTAAAACCTTTATATTTGCCAACTGGTTTTTTTCCGCCCTCTCTCCGGCTTCAAAGGTGTTTGGATTAGCTAATGTTTGAGATGGATTCCTTAGTTGCCGGTTTGGGGGTCCCTCTTTTCATTGGAAAGTTTGTTTTTATTAATATTATATTGAAATAGAATATTATATTTTCACAATATTATATTTTTTTACATTGAATATTAAATTTAGGAAATCATTGTCTTTTCCTTAACTTTTCATTTATTATTATTTAAGATTTTCGAGCATATTTTATTGTTTTTCATTCTTTATAGTTTTATTGCACCTGTAGTTTCTAAATGATTGAGTTATTTTAATTATTTCATATTTAAGTGTTTTTGAATATGATTAATTTTATTTTTCAATTTATATCATTAATTTGGTTTTTAATTTTATATGATAAATTTTGTTTTCAAAAGATAAATCTAACAAAGTGCGGGTAAATTTAATAACATTTTTTTTATCCTAACATTCTTCACATGTAAAAGGAATTTTTATATATTAAAATAATTTCAAATAATTATAATAGGTTTTAATAATATATATACTAATCAGTATATTATTTAAATAATATACACACACTATGAATTTACATAAAATTAACTTAGATAACACTAAGAAGAGCACTATTTACCACTTAACTACTTAGTATGATTTATTTCAACTCTCTAATCTTAGGGAACTTCCACAGATTTTTTAGCCCTCTATGCCTAAGCCTAAAATTGCAGCCAAAAATTGTAGCGTGTCCAAATGACTAAGTTCCTAGCATCACCATATTGTAACAATTCCTTATTTCAAAACTCTTCCAAGTTTTCCCCAATTTCTTTTTCCACCCCCTTAGATTCCAAACTATATTGTAACAATTCCTTATTTCAAAACTCTTTCTAGTTTTCCCCAATTTCCTTTTCCTCCCCCTTAGATTAGAAACAAAATCCAAAACGGCCAACAAGAGATCTTCCCTCATTAATGGTTGGTTTATTAAATCATAACCTACATTTATCTCTCACCAATCTCTAAAAAAATAGGAGTTGTCTATAATGCGACTTTTTGGAGATTTTGGTGACGGAATCCGTGGAAGAAATTGAGGTTAAATCTTGATTTGTTGCAGTTAAAATGGTTTTTTCACTGCATATTTGGATTCAACGCCGTGAAAAACCCATGGGAAGCTTTGATTGTGCAGAAACTAGCTATCAAACTTGCGATTCCAAAAAGTCGCATTATAGACAACTGCAAAAAAATATCTTCCCTCATTAGTCGTTGGCTTATTGAGTCATAAAGTCTCTCAACCGACATCCTCGCCCCATGTGACATACCCCACTAAGGATAGAAAGTGGTGTTACTAATCTTCCCTCATTAATGGTTGGCTTATAAAATCATAACCTACATTTATCTCTCACCAATCTCTAAAAAAATAGATTCCAATAAATTGCTGCCGGATTTTGACCGGAAAAACCCACCGAAAAAGCTTTCAAAAAGTCACATTATAGACAACTGCAAAAAAATATCTTCCCTCATTAATCGTTGGCTTATTGAGTCATAAAGTCTCTCAACCGACATCCTCGCCCCATGTGACATACCCCACTAAGGATAAAAAGTGGTGTTACTAATCTTCCCTCATTAATGGTTGGCTTATAAAATCATAACCTTCATTTATCTCTCACCAATCTCTAAAAAATATCTTCCCTCATTAATAATTGACTTATTGAGTCATAAAGTCTCTCAATGCACATCCTTACCCCATGTGACATACCCCATTAAAAGTAGAAAATAGTGTTACTAGCATTGACCCAACCTTCATATTCATCTTACTCAACTAAAAATTTTGACATTTTTCAAACTCTTCAAAACCCAAAATAAACATCATCATTAAATTTGACTCATCAAGAACTTTCTCACGATACAAAACTTTTCCAAATCTCACTCCCAAATAAAAAAAATATAGTTTAACCAATAACCTCTTGCCACATCACCACATAACACACACATGACACTCCACAATACCATATCAATACCCTCTATGATTCCATGTCAATGCACCCCCCATGATGGTGATATGATGTAGACCATATCACCATATGTGACCCCCTTCCCGACCCTTTCCATGGCTTGAATATATATATAGTTTTAATTTTTTTAAATCCCCACACGGAGTGTACGGTTTCCTCAAATTAATACCTGATTGCCACTGCAACAGCTTTGGCAAATATAATTGAAACTACTAGTGTTGACCAAGTTACTTGATGAAATGAATCATATTAACTAGCTTTTGAGGCTGGGACAGTGTAAAACCTTTATATTTCCAACTGGGTATTTTTCGCTTTCTCTCAAAGCTTCAAAGGTGTTGGATGCATTCACGTTTAAGATGGTACTAGATTTCTTAGTTGCCAGTTTTGGTGTCCTTTTTTTTATAGCAAAGTTTGTTTCATTAATATTAATTAAAATAGATTATTAATATTTACAATATTATATAAATATTACATGAATTTAAAAATTATTATTTTCCTTATTTATTTTATATTTTATTTTGTTTATATATAATAAAATCATAATAACACAATTTCTATGTTTTTTTAGTTATTGTTAATATTAATTTTCATTCAATGTAATAAAATAATAAAATTAATTGTTTATTTAATTTTTTATTATAAATTACTTAAACTTTAAATAAAGAAAAGCATATATCTCGGCCAAATATATCATGTTCATCAATATTGATCATCTAGGGTTTTGATTATATTTGATCTAGTTTTCTATTTTTGTTACTAACCAAGGGCCACACCAGAGCTTATCAATAACACATGCCTCAAAACCATAACTATTTCACAATCAAATATTTTATAAAATTTTATTTTATTAATTATGATTTTTTTTAATTAAGTCGAAATGAAAAAAGTATAATTACTTTCGAGATATATTAAAAACTCTCCACCCCCTCATCCTGGACACTAAGAGTGCCATAGAAATTAAAAAAAAAGTTTAAATAAAATTAAAAATAGAAATACTTATACACATATGTAAATTAAATAATTAAAAATATTATAAAGAACCGGAATAGATGCATCTAACCAAAGATCCAAGCAAAGTACATATGTGAAATTTATATAGTATAATATAAATAATATTATAAAGAACTAGGATAGATGCATCTAAACCAAAGATCCAAGCAAAGAGAGAAAGCAAGTGACTAAGAATGATAGAGGAAAGATAATGCATGATTTTTTAAGTTTTTTATTATTGTATTTTCTTTGACATGATTGATCCAAAATATAGGTTTAATATTTTACAACCAAGTATGTTTTTTTTTTTTTAAGATACTTTCTTAAATACATTACAATGGGATTGGATTTAAGAGAGAGAGTGTGTGTGTGAGATGGAGGGAGAATGGAGTGGGGGAGAGAGAGACAAAGATGGGGGAGAGAGGGAGAGAGAGGAGATGGGGGCAGAGAAAGATGGATTTTTAGGGGGGAAAAGAGGGAGGGAAGAACAAAGACATTGAAAGATGGAGGTGGAGAGAGAGAGAGGGAGACATAGATATGGAAGGGGGAGAGAGAGAAGGAGAGAGGGAGGGAGATAGTGATAGAGTTGGAGAGTGGAGAGAGAGTGTGTGATGAGGGGAGAGACAGAGGGGGTGGGAGATAAAGGGATAGAGTGGAAGGAAGAGAAAGAGAAGGGGAGAGAGAGAGAGATGGAGTTGGAGGGGGTAAGCTTCTAGATGTGATTCTAGATAAGCTTGGATGAATTGTAGATCCATCGGGTCGATGGGAGATAAAGATCCATCAGACATAAAAGCTTTGCCAGAGATAAAGGAAAGCTTTTATGAGGAAAAGCATGATCTTTTCCCGAAAACACCTAAGCAAATGGAAAAATCCTCACGCTCTTTAATTACACCGAATATGCAATTAATATATGTGAATTTTCAGTGGAATTAATATAAAAGGCTACGATATTTGAAGAATATGAAAACATACATGCAAATATTGTGAAAAGTGTAGCATGTACAAGAACAAGAAATTGTTTAATAGTAGTGTTGAATTGGTATTCCTTTTCAAAATGGTTTATCCATCATACAATAAGGCACGAGATTAATTAAGATTTGAAAGTTATGTGTGTTGGGCAGTGGTGATTCTTTCCATTATAAGATTTATTAAACCTAAGTGGATATATATATGTATACCCTTGTCTAAAATACGGTTCGAGTCTATTCTCACTTTCTCCATTCTTAGTTCGGTGTTATTAAAAATTACATGAACAATTATATTGTTAGGCACATAAAGCCAGAAGCTCTTGGTGATCAATAATATTTTGTGTAGACATGAAATTCTTTCGGACATGTCAACTTCAAGATCCACAAAGCACGAAGTAATATATTGTTTTATTCGTAAATCTTAAATGGAACCATGTGGCTGGAATAATTACACCTCTAAGATACTATGGTCCAAGATGGCATGCATGGTCCAAGATGCTTAAAAAAATAGATATATGATTTTATGAAAATGATGTTATTAAAAAAAAATTATTATTCCAAATTGTTTTGCATGTAGTTACAATGAATTGTATAAGTAGGCCTCCATATGAACTTCATCTTTGTGCATAATCCGAGGCAATTTCTTCTCATCCTCTAGACTCCTTATTTGTTGTTTGAGTCTATTTATCTCAGAGGTCAGAATGGACATGTCCTCCATTGTTTTGATTAGTTTGCTTACCTCATCACTTGGTTGAGTTGTTGTTGTTGTTGAAACTATTGCTGATGTACATGTTAGGCAGGGAGAAGAAAAGCATAGAGAGAGAAAGGTAGATAGGGAGAGGGAGTGACAAGGGAGAGACGAAGAGACAATGAGGGATAGAGGAGAGTGGGCGAGGGGGGGGAGGAGTGAGAGAGGGATAAAAGTGGAAGAGATAGTGAGGGAGAGGAAGAGGGGGGGAGAGATAGATAGATAGATATGGAGAGAGAGAGTGTATGTTTTGGGGGTGAGAAGGAGAGACAAGGGGAGATAGAGATATAGATGGGGGGGAGAGGGAAGAAGAGAGAGGGAGGAAGAGAGATAGATATGGAGAGAGAAGTGGAAGAGAGGGAGAAGGGGAAGAGAGAGTGAGGGAGAGGAGAGGGAGGGAGAGAGACAAAGAGAGAGAGTGTGTATGTTTGGGGGGTGAGATAGAGATACAAAGGAGAGAAAATGGGAGATAGAGATATAGATGGAAGGGGTAGAGAGGGAAGAAGATAGAGAGAAGGGGAAGATAGAAATGGAGAGGAAGATGGAGAGATAGATAGATAGATAAATATATAGATATGGAGAAAGAGTGCATATGTTTACAGGATGATATAGAGAGATAAAGAAGGAGAGATAGAGGGAGATCGAGATATAGATGGAGGAGGCGAGAGAGAGAGAGAGAGATGTGCTTAGGGGGGTGACATAGAGAGATAAATAAGGAGAGATGGAAGGAGGTATAGATATAGATGGCAAAGGGGGAGAGAGAGAGAGAGAGAGTGAGAGAGAGGTGGAGAGAGGGAGATGTGGAAAAGAGTGAGGGGGAGAGAGAGAAGAAGAGAGGGAGGGAGATAGACACAAAGATGGAAGGTGGAAATAGAGGGAAGAAAAAAGAGACACACAGAGACAAATACAAAAATAAAAGTTAGATCTAGAAATTGATGAATATTTTGGTTTTTCACTAAAATAGATGTATTGATTAGTGTAGTTGTTGATTTCTAATCCTAATTGATTGCTTTCACTAGATGCATTGATTTCATTGTAAATGTTGATTTCTAATCCTATTTGATAGCTTGCACTAGATGCATTGATTTCAATGTAGATGTCGATTTCTACCCCTATTTGGTTGTTTGCACTAGATGCATTGGTTTCAATGTAGATATTGATTTCTAATCCTATTTGATTGTGTGCACTAGATGCATTGATTTCAGTATAGATGCTGATTTCTAATCTTACTTGATTTTTTGCACTAGATGCATTGATTTCAGTGTAGATGTTAATTTCTGATTTGATGCAACTAGATGTATGATGTACATTAATTTCAAAGTAATTAGATTAATAGTGTGCATTGATTTCAGTGTAAGCACATAAAAATTATTGATGACATGCATTAACTTCTATGTTATAGTAATTCAACCATAAATACAATACTTGAATTTTCATCATAAATAAAATGTTCACTTACCTGATATACTTCCTTCCTGAAACTATAAGCTATTTGTGATTGACTTCTTTCTTATTATTCTCGTTTTCCGTCATTCAACATTGTTAATCACTTTGCATTCAAACGAGGCAATATTAACAACTATCGTTGAAAATTATTTGGGGTTTAACACTCTGTAAATCACAATGATTGATTTTGGAGAAAGCTACTATCAATTTTGGAGAGCAAGAGAGACAAGGTATGATGTTTACTATAGTAGCTCGACTTAAATATTTGAATGGTTTATGATATCAACTGCCCTTTTCATATGATTGATATGAAAAAATGAAAAAACTAAAAGGTGTGACAATATGAACAGTTGAAGAAAACAAATTGAGATTGATCACAATGAAGATTGTTTGTAATTTACACATTCTTATTATTCACAGTTTCTATCATTCAACATTGTTACATTGTCACTTTGCATTCAAAAATTTTATTTCATCATTTTTCATCATTCAAGTTTATTAATAATCTCCCTCATCTCAACAAACTAAGGTAATTAAGAAAATTTAAAATTAAATTGACCAAATTAGCCTTAAACATATTTAACATGTTTAAAATGATTAGAATAATTAGATGTTCAACAAATTTTGTATGACCCCGCATGACTGAAACCAACTTAGATCCATCTTAAACTCCGGACCTATCAAGCATCGAGAAGGATCAAATCTCTAAAGGTCTAAACATTTCCTCAAGTTTGGCACTCAAAAAGAGGTTTACACTTCAAGAGATTTGATCCCTCTAAGCGCTTGATAGATCCAAGATCAAGATGGATATAGACTGGGATAATTAATTTTCACATTTACATGATTAATTTTGTTTCCGATCTTACCTAGTAATTTTCTTTCCAAATTTATATGATAAATCTATAAATTATTGTTATCATTACTTATTACACATTTCTTTATTGTCCCATGTTAAAAGAATTTTTAGAAAATTCCAAAAAGGTCGAAATAATTGAAACTTCCGAGTGCTAACCAGAGTTGCTTTCACAAAGTTAATCAAATGAATCATATTAACTAGCTTTGAGGCAGGGACCGTGTAAAACCTTTATATTTCCAACTGGGTTTTCACTTTCTCTCCGGCTTCAAAGGTGTTTGGATTAATTAGCATTTGAGATGGTACTAGATTTTGGACTAATTAACGTTTGGGGGTCCCCGGTTCCCTTTTTATTGGAAAGTTTGTCTTTATATATATTATATTGAAATAGAATATTATATTTTCACAATATTATATTTTTTACATTGAATATTAAATTAGGAATTTTTTTGAAGGATCTTTAATCTTTCTTTAAATTTTATTTATTAGTATTTTAAGATTTTTGAGCATATTTTATTGTTTTTCATTCTTTACGGTGTTATTTGTACGGGTAGTTTTGTAAATGGATATGTGTTATTTTCATTATTTCATATTTAGTGTTTTGATATTAATTTTTAAGTTTATATGTTTAATTTTATTTTTAAATTTACATGATTGGGTAGTCGATTTCACGTAAAAACATAAACGTAATGTTTAACACTTAATATGGAGTAGATTTCACTTAAACATGTAAACATAAACATAAATTTAACATTTTTAATTTAATATCAGTTTTATTTAACTAATCTAATCTACATTGAAATCAATACATTAGTGAAAGCAATCAAATAGGATTAGAAATCATCTACAATCAAATATAATTAGAAATCAACATAAATCAATGCATCTAGTGCAAACAATCAAATAGGATTAGAAATCACCAAGCAATCAAATAGGATTAGAATCACCCTCTACACTGAAATCAATGCATTTAATGCAACCAATCAAATACGATTAGAAATCATCTACATTGAAATCAATGCATCTAATGCAAACAATCAAATATCATTAAAAATCAACATCTATACTAAAATTAATGTAGCTAATCGCCATCTACACTAAAATCAATGCATTGATCTCAATGTATATGATTTCTAATCCTATTTGATTGTTTGCACTAAATGCAATTATTTCAGTGTAGATGGCGATTTCTACTCCTATTTGATTGCTTGCACTCGCTGCATTAATTTTAGTGTAGATGTTGATTTCTAATGTATTTGATTGCTTGCACTAGATGCATTGATTTCAATGTATATGATTTCTAATCCTATTTGATTTCTTGCCCTAAATGCATTGATTTCAGTGTAAATAGTGATTTCTAATCCTATTTCATTGCTTGCACTAGATGCATTGGTTTTAATGTAGATGTTGATTTCTAATTATATTTGATTGTTTACATTAGATGCATTGATTTCAATGTAGATGATTTGTAATCCTATTTGATTGTTTGCACTAAATGCATTGATTTGTGTAGATTAAATTAGTTAAACAGGGTCAACATTAGTTACATGCACTGATTCCAATGCAGATGGTGAATTCTAATCCTATTTGATTACTTGCAGTAGTTGCATTGATTTTAGTGTAGACGTTGATTTCTAATTATATTTGATTTCTTGCACTAAATGCATTGATTTAATGTAGATGAATTCTAATGCTATTTGATTGCTTGCACTAAATGCAAAGATGGTGATTTCTAACCTTGAGATTGGGAGTTAAGATTTTTCTCAATGTCATAATCCATGCTTCATTTTCTCTTTCAAAGCCTTAATTTTGAGCATTTGAGTGTTTGGTGGTGCATTTGCTTTGGAATTTTAAGAGTTGATTTTTCTCAGTGTCATAATCCATGCTTCCATGTTTTCTTTTTCAAAGCCTTAATTTTGAGCATTTGAGTGTTTGGTGGTGCATTTTCTTTGGCATTTAAGAGTTGATTTTTTATTGCACCGAGAGGCGCTCTACCCCCAATATGGGGGGTAGATCTCACATAAAAGCATAAACATGTAAGGGTAGATCTCACATAAAAACATAAACATGTAAACTTAAACATAATGTTTAACATTTAAAATTTAACATTTAACATTTTTAATCGAACCCTATTTAAAAATCAATCTAATTATTATTATGTATAAACACAATATAAATGCTTTATAGCCAAGTATGGGGGTAGATCTCACATAAAAACGTAGACATGTAAAGGTAAATGTAATGTTTAACATTTTAACCAACCCTATTTAAAAATCAATCTAATTATTATAATGTACAAACATAATATAAATTTAAAATAATATATAAATAAACTAGAGGAATGGTAA
>APFE030365106.1:24530-37214 GCA_000404065.3 Pinus taeda
AGAATAAAGACATAGAGCGATAGAGGTGGAGAGATAGGGAGAGTGACAAGAGAAAGATGGAGATAACTAGCGGAGAGGGGAGAGGAGGAATGAAGAGAGAGAGAGGGAGAGGAGTGAGAGAGGTTGAGAAGGGTAAGAGAGGGAGGGAGATAGTGAGAGGATTGGAGGGCAGGGAGAAAGAGAGAGATGAGGAAGAGAGAGGAAGGTAGGAGAGAAAGGATGAGAGAGAGGACTTGCAAGAGAGAAGGAGAGAAGTAGGGATAGAGAGATGGAGTTAGAGGGGGGGAGAGGGAGGGAAGAAGAAAGACATGGAGAGTGAGAAGTGGAGAGAGAGGAGTGAAAAGGGAGAGATAGAGAGAGTGTGTATGTTTAGGGGTGAGATAAAGAGACAGCGAAGGAAAGATAGAGAGAAGGGGAGAGGGAGGGATATAGTAACATAGTTGGAGAGAGAGAGGGTGTGCGGGCGATGGGGGAAGAGAGAGGATTGGAGGCAAAAGAGAGAGAGAGAGAGAAGGGAAGAGAGAGTGAAGTAGGATAGAAAGGGAAATAGAGGAAGAATGAGAGATAGAACGTGAGAGAGAGGAGGAAAGGATTGGAGGGTAGAGAGAGATAGAGAGAGAGAGAGTGGTGGGGGGAGATAGAGGTAGGTAGGAGAGAAAGGGGGGGAGAGGAAGTACGAGAGAAAGTACTTGAGAGAGAGGAGAAGAGAGGGAGGTAGAGAGGGATGGATAAGGAGAGGGAGTTGGAGAGGGAGAGAGGGAGAGAAGAAGAAATACACAGAGAGTGAGAAGTGGATAGAGAGAGGGAGTGACAAGGGAGAGATGGAGAGAGAGTACGTATCTTTGGGGGAGAGAGAGAGAGGGAGTGACAAGGGAGAGATGGAGAGAGAGTGTGTATCTTTGGGGGAGAGAGAGAGAGAGAGGTGAGAGAGAACGGGAGAGAGAGGAAGGAAGAGAGAGAGTATGTGAGAGAGAAGAGAGAGGTAGGGAAAGAGAGATGGAGTTGGAGGGGGAGAGAGAGAGAGGTAAGAAGAAATAAATAGAGATAGAGAGGGAGTGATAATGACGATGGAGAGAGAGGGAAAGAGGAAAACAAGAAGGAAGAGAGATAGAAGTAGGGGAGAGGGAGAGAAGGGGAAGAGAGAGAGAGAGGGACAAAGGGAGATGAGGAGGGAGGGATAAATAGATAGATTCGAGAAATAGAGTGTATGTTTTGGGGGTGATATAGAGAGATAAAGGGAGATAGAGATATACATGGAAAGTAAAGAGAGGGAAGAAGAGAGAGATGGAGAGAGGGAGGGAGGGACATAAAGATTGATACATATGGAGTGAGAGGGCGTGTGTGTTTGGGGGGTTGAGATAGGGAGATATGTACGGAGAGATGGAGGTAGATATAGATATAGATGGAGGGTGGAGAGAGGGAAGAATATTTCTTGCTCTAGATGCATTAATTTCAGTGTATATGGTGATTTCTAATCCTATTTGATTGCTTGCACTAGATGCATTAATTTTAGTGTAGATGTTGATTTATAATGATATTTGATTGCTTGCACTAGATGCATTGATTTCAATGTAGATGATTTCTAATCCTATTTGATTGCTTGCACTAAATGCATTGATTTCAATGTAGATGGTGATTTCTAATCCTATTTGATTGCTTGCACTAGATGAATTGATTTCAATGTAGATGTTGATTTCTAATAATATTTGATTTCTTGCACTAGATTCATTGATTTCAATGTAGATTATTTCTAATCCTATTTGATTACTTGCAATAAATGCATTGATTTTAGTGTAGATGGTGATTTCTAATCCTATTTGATTGCTTGCACTAGATGCATTGATTTCAGTGTAGATGTTGGTTTATAATCCTATTTTCTTACTATATTTCAGTGTAGATCCATCTTAACTCCAAATCTATCAAGCGCCAAGAGGGATCAAATCTCTCGAGATGCAAACTTCTTTTTTGAGTGCAAAACTTAAAGAGAGGTTTGCACCTCGAGAGATTTGATCCCTCTTGACACCTGATAAATCTAGAGTTAAGATGGATCTAGGTTGGTTTCAGTCATGTGCATCCAAAAAAAATCTAAAGAACATATGATTAATTTTATCGATAATATGTAAATTCATCTAATGTTAATATAATCATTTTAAATATGATAAATATGTCTCAGATTAATATGGTCATTTTAATTTTAAATTTGCATAGTTACCTCAATTTGTTGAGAAGAAAAATATTGTTAATAACTTTATTGATGAAAAATGATGAAATAAAAAAGTTGAATGTAAAGGGACAATGTAATAGTGTTGAATGATAAAAACTGTGAATAATAAGAATATATTCAATTACAAATATTCTTCATTGTGATTAATCTCAAAATATTTTCTTCTGTTATTCCTATTGTCACCCTTGTTAGTTTTGTCATCTTTTCATATCGATTGTCATCTTTTCATACCAATTATATGAAAAGGACAGGTTAAATCATAAACTATTTAAATATTTCACTCGAGTTATTGTAGTAAACATCATACCTTATCTATCTTTCTCTTTAATATTAATAGGTTGAATTACTATAACACAAAAATCAATGTACACTATTAATAATTTTTTGTGCTTACATTGAAATCAATGCACAATATTAATCCAATCACTTTAAAATTAATTTACCATCATACATCCAATTACATCAAATCAAAAATCAACATCTACATTGAAATCAATGCATCTAATGCAAACAATCAAATAAGATTAGAAAACAACATTTACAGTAAAATCAATGCATCTAATGAAAGCAATCAAATAGGATTAGAAATCAACATTTACACTCAAATCAATGCACCTAGTTCAAGTAAGCAAATTAGATTATAAACCAACATCTACATTGAAATCAATGCATCTAGTGAAAGTAAGCAAATACGATTTAAAACCAACATCTACACTGAAATCAGTGCATCTAATGCAAGAAATCAAATAGGATTAGAAATCACCATCTAGACTGAAATCAATGCATTTAGTGCAAGAAATCAAATAGGATTAGAAAGGGAGGGAGGTAGGAGAGAAAGGGAGAGAGAGGAAGGACGAGAGAGAGGGGGAGAGAGGGAAGGATAGAGAGATGGAGTTGGAGGGGGAGAGAGGGAGGGAAGAATAAAGACAGAGTGCGAGGAGTGGAGAGAGAGAGAGGGAGTGACAAGGGCGAGATGGAGAGAGAGTGTGTATGTTTAGGAGTGAGATAAAGAGACAAAGAAGGAGAGATGGAGAGAAGGGGGGAGAGGAGAGAGAAGGAGAGAGGGAGGGATATACTGACATAGTTGGAGAGAAAGAGATTGTGTATGTGTGATGGGGGAAGAGAGAGGATTGGAGGGAAGAGAGAGAGAGAGAGTGAGAGAGTGATGGGGGAAGAGATAAGAAGGTAGGAGATAAGATAAGATAAGATAATTATATTTATGTCCAAATAATGACCATAAAGTAGGTCGAAGGGACTGTTGAGTACACTGATGTATATACAAAGCGGGAGAACCAAACGGGCTCCTATAAAAGATACAATGCATGAAGTAAATCAACATCTGGCTCTAGCAGAGAAGATCCAAGACCTAATAGGTCTGAGGATTAGACTCATCTCTCCTAAGATCTGAGGCTGAATGAATAACGTTGAAGAAAATCAATAATGTATGTTGGCCCGATGAAGAGCCAATGGCAAGTGCAGACTATCCACTAAATCATGTCCTGGGGGGTGTTCACATGCTATTGAATGCTGGAGGACCTAGTCTGTCTCCCAGGAATGGATATGAGACGGAACTGCTGATGAGGTCTTGTGTAGCAAGGTGAGGCCCCATGGATCCTCACTGATATGGAGTCTAGATACGTACTGGTATCAATCGATCTCTTGGTGCCCCTGTCTGAAGGTAGTACCCTGAAAAATGTCGTGATCCTCTGTGTGGGGTTTGGTTTAATGGGAGGCTGAAGAATATGCTCTCAGAACCTAAGAGCCTCCTGCATATATAGGGCCAAACATCTCTGATCGAGGTACTTGAAAAAGTCGGTGAGGGTCCGAGAATCTCTGAACAAGCAAAGAAACCTTCCTTTGATCTCGTATTTGACAGGGCATCCAAGGATGAAGTGCACCTTGGTCTCCACTTCCTGTAAATGACATACCTGGCAGAGTCTGTCTAATTTATCCAATATGTTGGGTTCTGTTATATTCTTTCCACGTAGTTAAAAGGGGGTTTGAAGGGTTCCTGTAACCCCACTTTATGGGGTCCGGGGTGTTATCGCTCAGGTTGTTCCCTTTGACTCCTAAGGGAATACGGCCGAGGTAACCACTAACCAAGCTTTTAGCTGCAGGTCCTAGCCTACCTGCAACCAGAGAGGGCTCTCTCTTTGGGATTTAGCTTTGTTTAAGGGATGATTTTAGGCTAGCTATGATGAGCAGGGTTTGAGTTTTAAGATTGTTGGATGGCGATCTCAAACAGAACTGAGATGCAAGTGTATAATTATTTTTTCCATTGGGCAATGGAGTCACTGCAAGTGTAATTACTGAAAGAGTTTCTTGGTGAAAAGGTAGTGCTACAGAGCAGGATAGGTAGGCTAGAAACAATCTTCAAATCAGGAAATGATGGAATGAAGTCAGGGAATGCGAGGCAATCAAGAATCTTTCATTATGCTGGCAGAGGGAAATTGGATGAATATTGTGCAGGAGCAATTAAGAATTCCTCAACATTATTCAAAATGAGAGAACTAGTGCAAACATGAGTAGTTAAGAATTCATATTTATGACTAATCCTGAAGAAAACATAATAAATAACAGAGATTCAACATAACGTGCATTCAAACAAATATTATGTTATTCTTCTTCTCCGTTACCAAGATCATGAAACATAGATGACATTTACAAAATAGAAAACATAAGACACAGTTTAGTATAACTTATTGTTCCATAGCATGACACAAGAATTCTGTAGCAAGTCCCAGAACATCCAATCCACCTCCAGATCATTCAGACACAGTGAAATTCAACAGCCATTTGTATTAACATAGTCTGATATGTTACAGCGCAGTTTTGAAAGAAGAAATCATCAACTGACCCACCAACCAACAACCCTTATTACATTGTTCAGGGCTGTATTTATAGGTAAAATATCTACAAAAAAGATCTGATAGAAGATCTGAGGAAATAACTGCAATTAACCTAACTTCTCTTACAAGTAATGTAAAAATATCTATCTAATGCTGCGCTGGGGGCAGCTGTTTCAAAAAATGAGGCTATGTGTCCTTTGTTGTCATGCGCTGGCCATTTATCATAATTGTGCATTGGTCTCTGCTCCTCTACTCTTGAGTGGTTTTGATTTGTATTAACTGTGATCTGAGAGCCTTAAGTGGCTTCACCGCTTTCTTAGACTTTGATGGAGGCTTTTAATGTTCACCTGATTTGATATTGTCAATCTGATACTCTTCGCCGCTTCACTGATACTTCTTTTAATTGAATCTGGGCTTTATCTTTCCTCTGATACTCTTTAACAATTGAATCGGGACTCTCTTTCTCTACTAATCTTCTTTAAACTTTTAAATCGCCCCTTTTATCTCTTTTCGGAAAAAATAGCTGCTACAAACCATGCGCTGGACTGGGGCTTTCCATTTTGGCCCTTTTTTCTTAGCGATGCGTGATTAGTGCTAAGCGCTAATTGCGCATCAAAAACTGCCTCAGATTTTCACTCTGGGCTTCCTAAGCAGCGATTTCAACTTTGCGCATTTTTTCTTGGCGATGACGTCAGCGGTGGGACCCAGTACGGCAAATGACATCAACATGATGTCAGCGGGGTGACGTGGCATGGTAACATGGCGCAGGTATAGCACAGTGGCAGGCGACGTGGCGGCATTGTCATGCAGTGATGTAGGCAAGCGGGGAGGGCGGTAAGCGGTTTGCGTCAGACCACTTTTGGTATGGGAGTGGTATGTGTCAGGGGCGGCCTGATGCAATAGGCGGCAGACAGCTGTCTCGGTGTACGACGGTGAAGCCGTCGACCATCGGGTACTATTGTACCGCTATGATGAAGGGGTTCTCGATATTCATTAGGGCCGTCAGATCTGGAAGGGCCGATCCTACAGTGGACGGGAGGGCAACATGATCGGGTTTTAGTGGAAAAGCGTGCCTGATATCGTTAATTATTTGCAGCTTCAGGTGGGTTAGAACCTTAGGTTTTGGATTTAATGTGTTTTTCCGTGGGAGCATAATTATTCATTCAACCAAGTGTTAAAACGAAATCTATAATAATATGTATGTGCGGAGGGTAATGGTATGGTTTTATGTGTGGAGGGAGGTTAATATGGTTATTTATTTAACCAGAAGTTAAATAAATCCCAAGGGTAACGACACGGAGGGGCTAACAATGGGCCCCAAATGGACCTAAGGTTTCCCGACTTATATTTATTTGGCTATAGTTGCCATGGGGAGGGATATTTAGTGTTTTTTGGGGTTTTTATATAGTTTCTTGTAGAATAGGGGGAGGGGAAATGATTTAGGGAGCTAGATAATAGAGTTAGACGTTAATATGAGGTCTTTGGAATGCAAAGGAGGGGATGTATGCTAAGTTTATAAAATGGAGACTTAAGCATAGGGAAATGAATGGATTGTGTAAAGATTAATTTTACACAAGAAATGTGGCTTCTTTTCATTAAGTCAACTCAGATGTCAACTTGGTTTCTAACAAGAATGGAGTGAAAACAAGACTGGTTGGGCAGATCCCAAGGTCCTCAAGGGGATGTTAGTGAGCGATTTGGGAAATAAGAAGAAGGGGGAGTTAGAGATCCCTTGCTTGATCTGATCAAAACGAAAAAGTACCTCAAAACTATGATCTTGATAAATATAACACTTGAAAACATGAAATGGATCACATATCTTGATTTCTGCAACCACAAAAATACTTACCCAGCCTACTTTACCTAGCATTTTTTCTTCTTTTGGTTTGGGTGCACTTGAACTAGCAAACCCAACTTTTCAACTTTTTCTTTTTACTGTCCTCCTATCTACATCTATACTTATTTCATCCAGGGGCTTAGATTAGGCTGTTGAGCACCCTTGCTTCTCTACCTATCTAAGAATCTGCCAAGATTAATCTGTTTGGACAGATAATGATTCTCTATATTCTACAACAGAAAATTGAAACCTAGGGAGACCAAGATTAAGTTGTTTGGACCTCCCTTTAACTGAAAATTCTTCAAAAATGGAATAACTTATCAAAGTTGGAATACAACAGAGGCACTTAGACTAGCACACTCTCATGGACACTTCTTTGGCCTCAGTAGCAAATATGGAACATTGCAGCATGCAAAGTATGACATATTTGGTATGTAGAAATGTCGATCATGAAAGATGAATACATGCCATAAGCAGGAGGCTAACATTGGCTCCACTTAGGGATGGCTTTTCCTTGCGAAAAGTCAAGAACAGCAGGTCAGAATGCCTTAATCTTTAGTTGTTGCTGTACTCTGAAAACTTCCCTTTGCTGGCTGCTTTATTTATGAACATGACAGCAGACTTGAAGAGCTTAGGGCCTTCGCTTCGAGCTTCAACTGCAGCAAGCTTGCTATCCAAACAAAAAACTGAAATCCTAACCACCTACTCTAATAAGCATTTACTTTGCTGTTAGGTGAAATCAAATAGCCAGTGCAGCCATTTAAGCATTATAAAAATCGGTGAGCTTTGCTGCTTGTGCTTGATGGTGGTAAAAATGGAGATCTTGCCATCAGATATAACTTTGTTAACTTTTGAGAAGATCAGAAAACTACTGACCTTCTTTGCTAAAACAATAAATTGTACAAAAGGGTCCTGCAACATATATATACAATTGTTGGGCTGAATTGAAGAACTGTGCAAAAGTTTGGGATCACTATCATGCCTTGGAAACTGGATATCATCAACATTTTGATATTGAGGCACACAACCTGCTAATGGGGGAGAGCACTTATTTACTTCATCATACACCCTGTCAGCACATGAATCATATACAACATGAACTGATATTTGCAATTTATTACAAACATGCTCATATGGCCCTTGACTGATCTGCGCAGGTTGCTCCTCTTCTTCCTTGAAAAAATCAGATGGCTGGAAACAAAGAGGCAGGGGATCCACTTGGATCACTTGGTCACGAACAGCCGCTTTCAAATCTTCCTCAATCTGATATTCGATGGCTCTTTGGGGCTGCAAAACTAGAGGCAATATATTTTGAACAATGATTTGGGTTTCCTCCAGATGATCAATATCAACACTTGCTGATACTTTCTTGTTAACTGTATGATATTTCTCCTTAATAAATTGAAAAGAATTAACACAGAAAGGTAAAGTTCCTTCGCTGAAATCAAAATTTTCTGCGCTTTCCTCCTTCACTTCATAGCTGAGACAGGCTCGTGGATCATTGTTTTTAGGTTGTTGTTCCTTAACTGTGCTTTCTGCCAAAATAGGCTTTGACTCCTCTGCAAGGCTGATTTGGTCATTAGGCTCATAATCATCATCATACTCATCGTATTTTGGCAAGCAGTTGAAAGAAGAGAAGCTGTTATATTCATATAGTATATCAGGAGACTGCTCCATCATGTATGGCTGTACGAATATGTCATCTGTTTTGTGGTAGGATTGTTCATGAATGTCATTACTATCCTCTTGCAAAATAGATGTGTTCTGGTGCTCTTAACATTCCACTTTCATTGTGATCATTTCATCTGACTTTTGTAACAAACCATGAAGTTTTTCTTCTTGCTCTACTTTGCATTGTTCCTGTCTCATCTTCGGATTTGCGTCCATGTCCACAGCTATGTCCTGCATCTGTTCCAAAGTGGACGGGCATCTTTCTCTCAAATGGAACTTGATTTCTGGATCAAAAGCTCTTGGATAATGCAATACAGCTAAATCAGGGGGAGGTCTAATATGCAAAGGTAGAGAATGATAAACTTGATTGAATCGATCAAAAAATTGCTGAACAGATTCATTTGGACGTCTTTCTAAGTGATTATATTCTTCAATGAGCAAGAGGTAGATGAGTTTGATCATCCATCTATCAAGGAAGAGCATGGAAAACTGCTAAAGATTAGAGATGCTAGCCTCAGGCAATGCTTTAAACCAAGTCCTAACTTCGCTTTGCAAAGAAAGGGCAAACAACCTGATACTAACATCCTCGTCCTCCACTTCAAATATATTAAGATAGTCTTCAAAGGCTTGGATATGCTTTTGCGCAGTAATACCATTCTCTCCATCAAATCTTGGGAGATACTCAGGATGATTTTTAGGCAGAGGATTAAGCACGAGAGGCAAAACAAGGGGCTTATATCTGTCAGGAACCTTACGAGGCACAGGATTATGTATAGGGATTGGCTGAATGGGCTTGATATGAACAAGGATAGAATGATTGGCTTTGACATTTGTTTCCTCCTTGGCTGTATGATGATTTTCAGCAGCATTTAAAGGCTGATGCTCTAATGTGCAAGGAGGCTTTTCAACAACATTTTCAAAAGGCAAATCATAAAAAATTAATTTAAAATTGTTTTTAAAATACAATATACACAGCAAAATTTTGTGGAAGAGAAAGAACATGACCTGTTGGATAGTAATCTAGGTCAAAATCCTGATCTGCTCGTATATTTCTTTTGGGTTCATTTCTCCAGCGGAGTATTTATTATGAGGATTATGTAGAGTCACCAGGTGGATAAATAAATTAACTTTGAAGGGCCTGATCTCTATCCACCACACAGATCAGAACTAAATATGCAATAAGAAACAAAATATTTTGAGATTTTTTTGAGATTTTTTGATTTTTTGGAATTTTTCAAAACAAGTTTAAGACTTATTTGAAAGGCAAACTGCTCAAAAATCGGGATTTACAGTGATGAATAGATGATTATCCCTAGTGGAGTCGCCATTATGTTATCGCTTAGGTTGTTCCCTTTGACTCCTAAGGGAATACGGCTGAGGTAACCACTAACCAAGCTTTTAGCTGCAGGTCCTAGCCTACCTGCAACCAGAGAGGGCTCTTTCTTTGGGATATAGCTTTGTTTAAGGGATGATTTTAGGCTAGCTATGACGATCAGGGTTTGATTTTAAGATTGTTGGATGGTGATCTCAAACAGAACCGGGATGCAAGTGTATAACTGTTTTTTCCATTGGGCAATGGAGTCACTGCAAGTGTAATTACTGAAAGAGTTTCTTGGTGAAAAGGTAGTGCTACAGAGCAGGATAGGCAGGCTAGAAACAATCTTCAAATTAGGAAATGATGGAATGAATTCAGGCAATGAAAGGCAATCAAGAATATTTCATTATGTTGGCAGAGGGAAAATGGATGAATATTGTGCAGGAGCAATTAAGAATTCCTAAACAGTATTCAAAATGAGAGAACTAGTGCAAACATGAGTAGTTAAGAATTCATATTTATGACTAATCCTGAAGAAAACATAATAAATATTAGAGATTGAACATAAGGTGCATTCAAACAAATCTTATGCTATTCTTCTTCTCTGTTACCAAGATCATGAAACATAGATGAGATTTACAAAATAGAAAACATAAGACACAGTTTAGTATAACCTTATTGTTCCATAGCATGACACAGGAATTCTGTAGCAAGTCCCAGAACATCCAATCCACCTTCAGATCATTCAGACACAGTGAACTTCAACAACCATTTGTATTAACACAGTCTGATATGTTACAGCGCAATTCTGAAAGAAGAAATCATCAACTGACCCACCAACCAACAACCCTTATTACATTGTTCAGGGCTATATTTATAGGCAAAATATCTACAAAAAAGATCTGATAGAAGATCTGAGGAAATAAATGCAATTAACCTAACTTCTATTACAAGTAATGTAAAAATATCTATTTAATGTTGCGCTGGGGGCAGTTGTTTCAAAAAATAAGGCTATGTATCCTTTGCTGTCATGTGCTAGCCATTTATCATAACTGCGCATTGGTCTCTGCTCCACTGCTCTTGAGTGGCTTTGATGTGTATTAACTGTGATTTGAGAGCCTTAAGTGGCTTCATTGCTTTCTTAGACTTTGATGGAGGCTTTTAATGTTCACCTGCTTTGATATTGTCAATCTGATACTCTTTGCCGCTTCACTGATACTTCTTTTAATTGAATATGGGCTTTATCTTTCCTCTGATACTCTTTAACACTTGAATCGGGACTCTCTTTCTCTGCTGATCTTCTTTAAACTATTAAATCGCCCCTTTTATCTCCTTTCGGCAAAAATAGCTGCTGCAAACCATGCGCTGGACTGGGGCTTTCCATTTTGGCCCTTTTTTCTTAGTGATGCGCGATTAGCGCTAAGCGCTAATCGCGCATCAAAAACTGCCTCAGATTTTCATTCCGGGCTTCCTAAGCAGCGATTTCACCTTTGCACATTTTTTCTTGGTGATGACATCAGCATGACGTCAACGGTGAGACCCAATACGGCGGATGACGTCAGCATGACGTCAGAAGGGTGATGTGGCAGGGTGACGTGGCACAGGTACAGCACAGTGGCAGGCGACGTGGCGACATTCTCATGCGGTGACGTAGGCAAGAAGGGAGGGCAGTAAGCGGTTTGCATCGGACCGCTTTTGGTATGGGAGTGATATGTGTCAGGGGCGGCCCGATGCAATAGGCAGATGACAGCTGTCCCGGTGTACGACGATGAAACCGTCGACCATCGGGTACTATCGTACCGCTATGAAGGGGCGCCCGATATTCATTAGGGCCGTCAGATCTGGGAGGGCCGATCCTACGGTGGATGGGAGGGCAACATGATCGGGTTTTAGTGGAAAAACGCGCCCGATAATCGTTAATTATTTGCGGCTTCAGGTGGGTTAGAACCTTAGGTTTTGGATTTAATGTGTTTTGGCGCGAGAGCATAATTATTCGTTCAACCAAGTGTTAAAACAAAATCTATAATAATATGTATGCGTGGAGGGTAATGGTATGGTTTTATGTGTGGAGGGAGGTTAATATGGTTATTTATTTAACCAGAAGTTAAATAAATCCCAAGGGTAACGATGCGGAGGGGCTAACAATGGGTCCCAAATGGACCTAAGGTTTCCCAACTTATATTTATTTGGCTATAGTTGCCATGGGGAGGGATATTTAGTGTTTTTTGGGGTTTTTATATAGTTTATTGTAGAATAGGGGGAGGGGAAATGATTTAGGGAGTTAGGTAATAGAGTTAGATGTTAATATGAGGTCTTTGGAATGCAAAGGAGGGGATGTATGCTAAGTTTATAAAATGGAGACTTAAGCATAGGGAAATGAATGGATTGTGTAAAGATTAATTTTACACAAGAAATGTGCCTTCTTTTCACTAAGTCAACTCAGATGTCAACTTGGTTTTTAACAAGAATGGAGTGAAAACAGGACTGGTTGGGCAGATCCCAAGGTCCTCAAGGGGATGTTAGTGAGTGATTTGGGAAATAAGAAGAAGGGGGAGTTAGAGATGCCTTGCTTGATCTGATCAAAATGAAAAAGTGCCTCAAAATTGTGATTTGGATAGATATAACACTTTAAAACATGAAATGGATCACATAGCTTGATTTCTGCAACCACAAAACTACTTACCCAGCCTACTTTACCTAGCATTTTTTCCTCTTTTGGTTTGGGTGCACTTGAACTAGCAAACCCAGCTTTTCAACTTTTTCTTTTTTACTGTCCTCCTATCTACAT
>APFE030365129.1:0-11956 GCA_000404065.3 Pinus taeda
ATATTATTAAATATTGTGTTTAAATGTTACTTTACCCAACAACACTTTTCATACTCAAATGAAAAGTAACTAACCTATATCCATCTTAACTCTGCATCGACCAAGAAAATTGATCTTCTCAGGGCTTCGTAGAATTGGAGTTAGGATTGATCTAGGTTGGTTCAATTCTCACCTTTAAATAGATTATAATTGACATGAATACCATGGGTTCTCACAAATATAAAGCTCGAAAACCACCTGTAACCAACAAAAATTGATAAAGATGAAATAATAACATAGAACTTTTATTTTAACATAGAGTTATTTTTATTTTATTTTGTTTGACTGAATTAAATATCTAGAAGACATTACATTACAACATCTCTTACTAATTTCCCAATACCCAGAGGCATCTGGCAGGAATGAAAGCATACCCTTTACTTACCACCACCAGGTTATTCCAAGTGGTGTGGTTTTCCTTGAATAAGGGTGATGAGTCAACCACCCAGCAGGTTATTCTAGGTGGTGTGTTTTTCCTTAAAGAAGGGTGATGAGTCAACCAGCGAGTTATTCCAAGTTGAGTGGTTTTCCTTGAATAAGGGTGATGAGTCAAGCTGCATTCACGGATATGATTGTCCTCACTGCTCGATTGACAATTGAATTATGATAATCTCACCCTATAAAACAAAAAAAAACATCTCTTACTATGATAATTTGGAAAAAAACCTCTTACCACAATTAACATACATCCATTTAACTAAAATTAAATTTATCCATGTATTTTCCCTTTTTCTTAACGCAAGAACAAAGACTCGTTTTCTCTAAGTTTTTATACCATTATCTTGAAAAGTAAACATCTTAGTCTTAATTTTTATTAAATAGTATTTAAAAGTTTTTAACAAATCTTTTTTTTAAATATTTTATTGTCTTTAAAGATTTTGAACTTAACCTTTCAGTTTTAATATTTGAACCGGGAATGTCTTTTCAGCGATCAACCAGCGCATCAAAATATATCTTGAATCTTTGTTATGGTTTCTCATGTTGTCTTATGGACATAAATTAATTAGACTGATGATTCACGATTCCACGAATTCAATCAATTCCTACTCTTTGGTAAATCATAACCATACTTAAGTCATGGATGTACAGTTCTGAGTTTTTCATGCTTTAGTCATGCCCTACGTCACGCTGTGGACTCTGTGTAGAAGATTAAGCTCACCACGCACCACAAACCTTTTCTATGGAAGAATATTCAGTTGGATCCCAGACCCGCTTAGTCAGCTAGTCACTTCCGAGCATCTTTTTGTCGCATGAATGGATGGATAGATTTTGCGATCGAACAGAAGATTTAGAATTGGTGATGAATGGATGGATAGATTTTGCAATCGAACAGAAGATTTAGAATTGGTGAAGAAAAAACCAGCATGAATATTGCTTTCTTAGTTTTTATGATGAATTGAAAGGATAATTTTTGGTTTTATAATGATGAATAGAATGACAGTCCTTTGTCAATAATCAGATACTTATCAATAATTGATAGTCACACTCATTGATTTTGAATTGAAGATGAGCCTCAAATTTTATTGCCAAAACGGTCGCCTTCGACTTTTGAGAGAGGAACAAAAATACTACTGCTCAGTGTACTGGTTGTATGGCTTTTCAAAAACTCAAGAGCCCTAATTAGTATTGTCCCCGGAGCCATTAAACTAAATAAGAGAGCTTCCTCTGGTAAAAGTGATGACGGATGACAGTCAATGGCTCTGTTATCAGTTTTGTTGTTGTTGGGGGCTCTAGGGTTTCTTCTCTTACTTCATCTCTGGATAGCAGGAAGTGCCCACAGACGGCGTCTAAGGCCATGGCTTGCCCAACCAGGCCGAGGTTTATCTCAAGCGGAGCTGCAGAAGCTGCCATGTTTCGAATTCGAGGTTGGGGGATCATCATGTACTGACTCGTCATGTGCGGTTTGCCTGGAAGAGTTTGAGAAAAGCGGGGGAGAGAAATGCAAGACTCTTCCTGCTTGCAACCATACTTTTCACGCCAAATGCCTCGATGCTTGGCTGTCCAGGACTCCCATATGTCCCATTTGCAGAACAACTGCTGGGGACCGCAGAGAATCAGGTCAATCATGTGCTTTGGTTCCCATCAGCTGCCACAGGTCGATTGAACACCATGATCCTTTCAGTGTTTCCTTTGCGCTCCCTCTCTGATAACTTTGTTAGGTGGTAAACCTTGTTAAGGTCGTTAAAGTAAACTTGATTCCGTCAAGTTTTTAGTTAGTTTATGAGAATTCGAAATATTTACTTGAAATATTCTGCATAAATTAGTAGTGTTTTTAGTTAAGTTTATGAGAATTTGAAATATTTACTTGAAATATTCCATATAAATTAGTAGTGGCAACATGTTAACAAACTTTATAACTATTACAATTTCTTATCTTCTGTGATTTGGTACAGTGAAGAGCATTAATATTATATACTTGTAATTTTGAAGCACGTAATTGTTTAGCAGTTATTGTATTATTCTATGTACATTCTCAGTTTACCTTCTAAAGGGTTCGTTTTTTTCAGTGATCCCATAGAGGATCGAATCAGAGAGGAATGCAACGGTAACTTTTCATCTTTCTTTTCCTAAGTGTTGGGGATGTGGAATGTTATTGTCTAATGCAGCCTCTTTATAGAGTTGGTCTGTGAGTTGGTCTGTGTGAGTTGGTCTGTCCTGCTCTGCTTATGATCAAAAGCGCAACAGTATTACAATTAGTTTGTTCTTATAATGTGCTGAGTTTTGCACAAAAGGTGTGAGTTTCACCATCGCATACAAATTATAGTAGTGCTCGAAATCGTTTCGTGTATGTAATTGTTTCTCTAATATCAATTTCACGTGAAATAAATTTAACAATTAGCCCTGTTCACCCTGCTAGAGGCTATTTTTAAGTGGATTGTATATTCCGGGAATATTTAGGTCATTTTTAAGTCTATTGCAGATTTCTTGAATATTCTGGGATCAGATAAACATGGGCGTGGCCAAAAAAATTAACTGCAATTGATTTGAACTCATCCTTCGATCTTTAACAAATACATGCTAAGGAGTTGAACAAACAAATTCTTGGAATGAATTGGATAGTAAAGGTTAGGGATTTGATAGATATAACCCAGTTATCAGAATAGAATTTGCTAGTTTAGTTTAGGGAAACTCGAACAAATGCTGGAGTGCTTGAAATGGTTGGCACCAGCATTTGTTCGAGTTTCCCTAAACTAAACTAGCAAATTCTATTCTGATAACTGGGTCATATCTATCAAATCCCTAACCTTTACTATGTAACCCATTCCAAGAATTTGTTTGTTCAACTCGTTAGCATGTATTATGTTAAAAATGGACGGGTGAGTTTGTGATTGTAGATCCCTGAAATATTCCGGGATCTGAAAGACATGAGCGCGGTCAAAAAAATTGACCACGTCCATATTCATCAGATCCCAAAATATTCCAGGAATCTGCAATCAACTTGAACTCATTCGTAGATCTTTAACATAATACATGCTAAGGAGTTGAACAAACAAATTCTTGTAATGGGTTGCATAGTAAAGGTTAGCATTTGATAGATATGGCCTAGTTATCAGAATAGAATTTGCTAGTTTAGTTTAGGGAAACTCGAACAAATGCTGGAGTGCTTCAAATGGTTGGCATAATAGAGGTTAAAGAATTTGATAAATGTGTTCTATTTATCATAAATTTACCACTTCAGTTGAGGGACCATTATTTCGTCCAATAATTTGTTTGTGTGGATCTGATAAACTTGACTCTGGAGGCATAATATGTAGCGGAAGCCTGATGGTGCGAAGGAAGGATTTGGCAGGGGCTATGGTCGTAGACATGGGGATGTAGCTTCAGCTAAGCTAGTAGCATGCCAATGTTACAAGTTGGTGAGGGCTGTGATGATTGCAGGCGCAGGCAACGAGAAAGCCAAGCGGAGGTTCAATGGTGTGAATATATGTTACAACTGTTACATGATGAGGCCGTGAATTTTGCATGTGTAAAGTCGAACTGTGCAGTGTGAAGTTCGTTTGAGCCCATATGGAGTTTGTGACCCAGAGCCGTGTGGAGGTCCTGGAAATTTATAAAGGGCCACTGTAAGTAAACGGTTTATGATTTTCCCTTGTAACTGGGTGTGGCGTGGAATCAAATCGTGGTGTTCTAAATCTCAGTACTTCTAGTTCTATTAAAGTTAAGTTATCTTTGACGTTTCACAAGTGCGTGCACAATTATTAAAATAAGAGCAAACATTGGTAATGCTTGTTATGGTTGAGTTTTTTTGGTATGGTCAAGATTTAGTGGATGAAATTGGTTGACAATCTATGAGATTGTTGCATGGATATGCGAGATTGTATGGTTGAAATTTTTAAATTAAGATATGGATAGCGCAACATATAGTCAAGATATGGACGAAATTAAATAAAGAAGTAGAGAGGGTAGTATGAATGAAAAGAATGTAGATGGAGTAAATGGCGTTAAAGTTTAATGAAAGAGTTAATGTGATATGTGAATATATTAGTCAATATGATATGTGAATATTTTAAGTGTTGTGGTTTAAATTGTGAAATTTTGTCATGGACAGGTGGGAAGTTGTAGGAAGTTTTAAGAGGGAAGTTGTAGGAAGTTCTAAGACATGACATTAAGGTAGACATGTAAGTTGTAGGAAGTTCTAAGACATAACATTAAGGTAGACATGTTATGCCGGAGCATGAATAGTTATAGGGCATTAAGAGTTTCCTTATGCATACACGCAACCTAGAGGTGCACAGAGTCATCAAGTTGTGGAATTGACCACTTGGAAAGGTACCAAGGTGGCAAGTGTACTAGTATCCTAACTTGAGAGGGTGATGTGAAAACTCAAATGAGATGATTGATGAATGGGACTAGGTGAATCTCCGAGAGTCAATTTTAAAGGGAGGATTGTTAGGGTTCAAATTACTTGTGATTTTGGGTTGGAAGTTTATGGGACCCTTGGTTTTGCCCATAGTATTAATCTCCAATGAAGCCTATTTAAAGGCTAGAAAAATCAATGGTAAATCATTTTAGTTGGGACTAGGTGTTTTTAGACACCACTACTTCTCTCACTAGCTCTCTGATCCTAACATAATTTTCATGGTAAGTTTATCAAGAAAAAAAATATGAAGATATTTGAAGAAATATGATAGATATTGAATTTTATATATATATATATATATTCATTTTAATATGGAAAGATATTAGTTAAGTTTATTTTATGTTAGTGTTTTGGTTTTTCTAAGTTTAATTTCACTATGTAGTTTGTGAGAATTTGTTATTATTATGTTTACACACTTTTCTATTTTGAAATAGGGCTTGGACAATTTGTGAATGGTATAGATTTAAATTCCATGTAATATTTTAGAATATTCTTAGTTGTATACACAAATGAAAAATTGACATTTATGTCCAAAATAGATAAGTCATTTTTTCCCATTTAATTAAACTGATTTATTAAAAAATGACATATGAACCATTGTAACATCAAATGAGTTATGGGTTTTTGGGCATGTGGTATTGATAAGTCATGGTATTGGCCCATTGTACTATAACAAAGTTTTTTTTTACAAATTAAGAATCTCCTTGGTAAACAAGGAATACATATTCATAGATAAGAATCTTATTCCATGTTTTTTCAAATGATATCAATATGTTTAATTGTATATTAATTTTATTTTATAATATACTAATAATAATTATAAATTATAATTTAGATAGTTTTATTATTTTTTAATTTTAGCAACCTATTATGTACAATGAAGTAAGTGTTTTGAGGCTTATGATGATGATTATTATTAATGTCCACTAAGACAAATATGCTATATCATACCTTAAGTAAGAAATTAATCAAAATTCTTTAACATATTATTTCTATGTTTGAAGAGAAGTGCTCCTAGATCACCATAGTTTTGTTGTCTTAATAGGTCAAGAAGGTTAGTCTATATCATATTGTAACAAGGTAAGAAATTAATCAAAATTCTTTAACATATTATTTCTATGTTCGAAGAGAAGTGCTTCTATATCATATTGTAAGAAGGTAAGAAATTAATCAAAATTCTTTAACATATTATTTCTATGTTCGAAGAGAAGTGCTTCTAGATCACCATATTTTTGTTATCTTAATAGGTCAAGAAGGTTAATGTCACAAATATTTTGCACTAAGTTGGACAATCTAAAAAAAAAAATTGCACTTCATGTGACTTTTTGGGAATAGATCAATATCTATTTTCACTATGAAGCTCATGAGAATCAGTTCTTATCTTAGCAATGTTCATTTTCTTCTAAACACTAGTCATGAAAAATAAATAATTATGATTTTCAAGATTGGGGTTGATCACCTCCTTATAATATCTTAAATTCTTTCTTCCCTCTAACTCTATATCCTCCATAAATTCTCCTCAAATTTGAAAGTAATAATATTTTTAATATTATCCTTACTCTACAAGATGATCTCCTCCTTTATCCCCATTGGTCTAGCTAGACATCCTTATTCCATCATAGCTTCAGCCAAAGGTGAGGGCTTCAATAAAAATATAATAAAGAAACACAAAATTAATAATTATAATTATAATTCATGTCTCCAATAAAATAATAATAAAATAAAAAACTTAATGTCACCAAAAAATAAGATAAAAATAAATTACAATAATAAATATCCATCTAGAGCAATAATCATATCAACCACAGAAATTAACAAAACTAATTACAATATAATTCAACACAAATAAAATCTGTTCAATTTTTTTTAATATTTATTGTTAATTAAAAATTTGTTAAAAGAATATTTAAAAGGAAAAATCATATCTATGAATATAATTACTTCCACATCAAAATTGTAAACTTTGAAAAATCTAATTTGATTAGTTTTATTAATTGGTGTTTGGTGCATGAAAAACATCATTACATATAATATTATTAAAAGTTTTGATATTTTCAATTATTAATATAAATATAATATTATTAGATTTAATAATTTTGGATTAGTAATTTGAGGAAAAATTTACATATCAAGAGATTTGATTTTTCTCAGAACATGATACATCCAAAATTAGATAAATCTAGACTGATTAAAACTGATTAATAATTAAACTAGCTTACATTAATTTTAACTTCTAATATAGCAAAAATCAAAATTTTTTATACACAAAACATATCTTAAAACGAAGAAAAAAAATCATCCTTCTTATCTCGGAGTTAAATAAAATTACAATGTTTTGTTTTAGATACACTCTTATAATCATGAAGTATATCAAACATATTGATTTTCGTAATAGTAACTCAATTATAAGCATAAAGTAGATAAGACAATGTAGAGGGATTATGTGACAGAAACACGAATATGTAACAACTTTTTATTAATAAAAGTGTGTTTTTTTCTTTTTTCTTTTTTGTCTCAAAAAGGGCATGCAGTTCAAAATATCGATCCGCAAGGTTAGTAATTTTCAAAATATCTACCTATCCACCCAGGCTCCGCAGGTATGGTCTTAGTTTTCCAAAATATTATGTCCCTGCGAAGGCGTTAAGCGATATCATTTGTCGTGCAAATATAGTGGAATTTGAGTGGCTGGACTGTTGATCCAGATAATTAAAGATTCTTCTGTTGTTGGATTGTACAGGTCATGACAGTCAATTTTTTTGGACGGATTAAGGTCGGTCAAACGAACTTTCTATATTCATGTCTTCTTTTTCTTTGGAAATAGGAGTTTAAGCTATGGAACCACCCGCTGATTGAGGAAGCGGGGCCAGTTCGATATTAGTGCCTTCCGGTGGGGAACCGAGGTGGATCCAAAATATTCTTATATTTAGTCTGGTTGAGTTTGTTTTGGAGTTCACAGTGTGTTTTTTGTTTGTTTGTATTTTTTTTTTTGACATTTTCATTTTTTAATCTCTAAAAAATTACCAAGTGAGTCTCGAGTACATTGGCACATTCAAAGGACAACGGACGGTTTTTTGGACTCTGAGTTAGTTTCGATTGGGGCCACATCTTTGCATCTTTGGAGTTGAAGGGATCAGAATTTTACAAAATGCGAAATTTTCTTGCAGTAAGTGAGTGGACTAAAGTTTAGTTTTTATATTTACAATTTTGTTTTAGGTGACGTGGTTTTCCTTTTTATGTTTATTGCAATCTTTCTTTTTTGGCATGCCCCTTCAAGGATTGTTTTGATTTTACTGAATCGTCACTAAATTGGTTTTCCCTTAAAAAAACATATTTTTTTACTGGAAATAATCAATTTCTTAGGTTAGTTACAACTTACTAACGAGATCTTTGACTTTCTGATGAAAATTTCTCATTGTTGATGAGGAAGTATTGCTTAGCTCTCTACATGAATATTCCACTTCATCAATATAATTAGCACTTGCAAAAAAATTATCTTGCATAATTTTGTTACCTTCATATTTTCATCCTTGTTTACCAATACCAATGAATACGGATAGGATGATTACAAACCTCAAGTGCAAGTTTGTTGACCATATTTCTCTACTATTAGATTAGCCTCTCAACATGTGAACTTTATTTTAATATAACATGTATTTTGGTCTTCTTGACTCATGTCTTGACCTCAATCTTAATGTGGAAGTGTTTGGTCATCACCTTCAATTCTTGGTGATGAAGCCACTGACAATGAGCTCCTTTTTCACTTATGTAAAAAAAATATTCTCATCGCCATCGAAGTTACTTTCAACCTTATCGTTGGAATCCATAACTAGAATATTATTTTTATTTTCATCCTTCTTGTGGTTCTTTGGGTTGAGCTCTCAATGTTGTTTCTAATACTTTTCCTTAGTGTGACCGTCAATGTTGCAATTGATAGAATTCTTGTACTAGTGTGCATTGACTATTGTCTTCTTATCCTTCGCCCTTTCGACTTCTACTTTCCCTCCTTGGAAGCTACATGACACTCTTTTGGGCTCAATCCACATGGATTCCTTTATTTTGGTCTACGATTTCTAGATACGAATCTTGTACACATGTCTTACCCATTTTCCTTGGCTTGAAAAGTATCATTTTCTTTCACAGATAGCGAGGCACACCCCCTAAATACTTTAGGAGTGCATTTTGGTTCTCAGGACAAATGCCTAGCATGATGGCTGATATTTTTAACTTAATGGTGTATGCATGTAAACTCTAGCCCTACTTCTTCCTCAAGTAGTGACATTGGATCCATTTGTCCTATACATACTTAAAAGGGTAATATTGAGAGTTAATAAGGGTTTTGAAGTCGTCCCACCTAGTTATTAAACAATGTAAACTTTGAAACGAGAACTATAAACTCAAAATGGGAACTCTGGTAAAAAAAAAACCTGAAAAAAAAAACATTAAAAACAGTGCTAAAAATGAAAAGTGTGTATACTAGAACGATGTTTTCTTTTAGGGTCAATTTTGAACTTGTTTTAAAAATGGCAGTGAAAATGAAATTTTTATGCAAAAAACACCCTGAAAATGAAAAGTGTTGATATTAGAACGATATTTTTTTTGGGTCAATTTTCAACATTTTTAAAAGATGCTAGTATAACCAAATTTTTATGTGAAGAAAACAACTATTTATGAGGAAAAAAACCCACTAATGTTTTTGGTAAAATAACATTTTTCTTTCCTAAATATAAATTCAACATGTTTTAGTAATGACCATAAAGATAAAATAATGGAATTTGAAATGCGTTAAAATTCTATTAGTTTTCATCCATGTTGTTAAACATATACTAACATCACATTAAAGATTGCTAAAATTCTAATTGTTTTCAACCATAACATTAAATATACAAAAAAAATTGGAATTTTTTCAACCTTAAAATTAAAAAACCATGACATTATAAACAAATTACATGACTAAATTAATCAAAATGTCATTATTTGTATATTGAATGAAACATACATTATATCTCTAATTTAATGTTGCATTGTAGATATTCTAAACAATAAAAGTCATCATAATTAAGACATATAATCCAACAATATAAAAATGACTCATAACTTCTGATTTAACACCATATGGAAATCAAAATTTTTATTTGAAGATACGATACAAACATCAGTTATATAAACTATCTTAAAAAATTATTCAAAATCACTCATATTTTCTTGCACACCATCAGAATTCACATCTTCAGATGAATCATTGGATGCAGATGAAGATGTTCCATATTCTTCTCTTTCATCAACTAGTGCCCCATCTAAGTCCACATGCATGCCCACCATTTCAGGTTTCAAAATTCTTCTGGATCTATGATTGGTTTCAATAGACTCCCATCTCAACACTGTTCCTTCTGGTAACAACCTTTTCAGAATCTCCATTGTCTTGAAGAAAAGAGTTCCCCTCTTTGTTAAATTGAAGTCATAAACAAGTATGTCAACATCTTCCAATTTTAAGAGGTCTATGCGGTGGCAATTTATATTTGTACCCTTTCTTTTTCTCTTTCTGTCATTTTTTTTGTCAACTACCATCTTTGGATTATACATACTGTTATCACTCAGGTTGTCCCTAGGCTCCTGAAGGGATACAGTCGAGGTAACCACAGACCAATCTTTGGATTGTAGGTTCTAGCCCACCTGCAATTAGAGAGGGCTCTCTATTTCGGATTTAGCTTTGTTGATGATGATTATAGGCTAGTTATAGGGTTCGGGGGTTTTGTTTGCATTTGGGTGGAAGAAGCTTTGGGTGGAGGAAGGATGATTTCAAGAAGAGAGGCAAGGCATAGTGAGATAAGTTTCAAACCATTGGGCATGGAGTCATGGAGTGGGGGCTGCTGGTGCGTTTTCTTGGTCACAAGAGAAAGGAGGAGCAAGGTAGCAGTTCATGAAACAATATTCAAGCTGAACGGAAGTGGATTGAGGGTTGAGGAATGAGAGGCAAAAAAGAATCTCTCAATCAGTTTAGCAGAGCGAGATGAAAAATCCATATTTAGGACCAGCTAAGAATTCCTAAATAACAGTCATTCATAGGTGAATTAGAGAAAATATGAGCCATGAGGAATCCATATTTATGCCTAAATCAAGAGGAAAACATTAATAAACCACAGAAATTGAGCGTAGAGTGCAGCTAAGAAAATTCTAAACCAGACTTTCGTTCTGTGACTTGAGCATATGTGAAATTGAAATAACAGAGGTAAGGAAAACTTATTGTTTCATAAAGCAGCACAAGAATTCCATCATTCACTCTTCAAAACCATTAGCAATGCATCAGACAGTCCATTCTCCAAGATTTCAGCAATCTTTGATTATAGAAAATATCAGGTCTACAGTGGAGTCTCTCTTGGAGTAAATCAAACAACCAATTAACCAACTAACCCCTTCTTTTCCCCTCTGTTCAGGGTTATATATATAGGGTAAATATCAGGTCTGCGGAAAAAAAAACTTTTTAAATTTAAACTCGTGCTAAAATTAAATGCAGGTAAATATCTATTGAGCTGCACCAAAAGCAGTTGGATCAAGATGAGTTAACATGGTGTCCTTGGTGGCTCGATGCATTGTTTCTGTAATAACTGTGCTTTGAGCTTTGGTCCATTGATCTTATGTGAGTTTTAATGTGTAGTCACTGTGATGATGAGTTTTGAATGGTTCCTTAACTGCTTCTTGACTTTCAAGGATTTCTTTTAATATTTTATTCGCCTCAAGCCTTGAGAAAATATTTCACTGATACACTTCGATGCATCACTGATACTCTTTGAAATTAAATTCGGTTTCATCTCTTATGATACTCTTTAATACTTGAATTGGAAGCTTTGTCTCTGCTGATTCTCTTTAAACTGCTAATTTGCCCCTTTTCTGCCCTTCCGCGGCAAAAACAACTGCTGAAGAAAAAGATTCCCCACTTTGGCCTATTTCCCGTAGCGATGCACATTGAAAACTGCCTCAGAATTTGAATATGGGCCTCCTAAGATGCCTGTTCGCGCTTGCGCGCCCTTCTTTGGCAGGGGACGTCAGCATGACGTCAGC
>APFE030365131.1:0-11144 GCA_000404065.3 Pinus taeda
TTCTTGACTTATTTGTGATTGTGGACAAATTGGTCCTTGGTTTGCTTATAGCCAAGTAAAACATCCTCGAAAAGACATTTTGTGAGCTTTTACTTCAAATAGGTTTTCATAGTTTGTAGATCTTAAGTTTGCTTTATTCTTAGTTTTCTCAATATTTTCTTTAGTTATAGTTTTAAATGTTTTATAAAATATAAAAATCTCTTTTGAAAAAGTTTGTTTTTGGTAGCATTTGAGTGTTTGAATGAAAAAGGAAATTCTTGTGAAAATAACTAGTTGTCTCGTTTTGAGTGCATTGGAACAAATACTCTTCTTTTGATTTGTTTGTTAAGAAAGATTTGTGTTTACAAGTATTTGCATTTTCCAACTCTTTCCTAGCTAGAACTTCATTGAAGAGAAAAGATTGTTTAATCATCTTAAGTGAATTTTTGTAGTGATTTTGAGTCGAGTCTTTACACCACAAGTTTCATCTCTATCACCTCTTGACTTAATCAAAAGCCAATAAAAATCACGCTTAAAATAAAATCAATCTAGCAAATTTTTTGTTTCTAGGGCTCTAATACACCAACATAGCTTAGGCTAGTATCTTGGAGTAGGGAGTAATTAACTTCCAAGATAGTAAAATAAACAAGTAGTTGTATCTTGCGGTAGGAGAGAAATCCAATTGTTGCATCTATGCTCTGGGAAAGCTCCTCTTAAAGGAGAAGCACGAGATCGTGTCCGATCCAATGTGGGAATCAATTCTTCCTCATTGGGAACGATGCCAGATATTCACGTATTACAAACGGTAAACCTCGGATTAACCATTGTCGAGGAGCCTGGGGTCACTTCTTGGTAAACCTCAGATTATGTCGAGGAGCCTTCAAGGGGATTGAGCTTGCTACTCTGCCCTTGCGTGCGTATCGGATTGTAGACTATTCCCCCATGTATATTTGTTTTTGTTGGTAACCTTAGTGACCATATTCTCTAGGATTCTTCCTAAGGTCACGGTGGCGGGAAGATCCCACTGTACTCGGAGCAGACGTCGGCTAGACTCACTTGGATTTTCTTGGGGGTTCTCTTCACTCAAGACGGTTAAGTGGAGAAACTTGTGCCAGTCTATTCATTAAGCAGGTTGCCGAGGTAACTGTTCCAACCGCTATTTCTGTATCAAACTCTGCGACGTTGGATTTCATCACCAACTAGTGTTTTCGGTCCGGAAAATTACTGTTTGTGTGTGTTTGATCTCCTAGATTCTTTAGGTGTGTGATTCAATTTGTTTGGTTCTTTAGAGACTTCAGGTGGTTTTCATTGATATTTTACTTTGTTTGCGTGTGAAGTAGTTAAAAGTCTTTAACAGTGGTTGAATTACTGAGGCATTCCTGTAGACTTCGGGGCCAATCCCCTGATTTTGTTAACGTGGCTGAGTTACTGAGGACATCTCGTAGACTTCGGGGTCAACCTCCTGAAGACATACCGAGCCAGCTTGAAGGCTTGAAAGTCCTCGTATCTCCTAGTAGCGGTACACGTGGGTCACCTGAAGAAGGAGAACCTTCTTTGATAGTACATTCTGATTCTCAACCATTAGTAATTTCAGAAGTTACTGGTAGTATTGCATCTACTAGTGATATAGGTGAAGAACCTGAAGTATCTGAACCTGAATCTGAAGTTGCTGCTACTCCCGTATCAGAGTTTGTTTCTCCGACTCCTAGTGGTCCTAGTTCTCCTAGGGTAGAAACCATAATTACCCAAGATCTTGCTGCTGGACTCATAACGATTGAAGCGCTTTCTATTTCGGACATCGAAGAAATGTTTCCTTTTCCAGACGATCGACCTATCTTAGAACTTAGGGAGCGTGAATCGATTTTTTACAGTCCACCTAGGAGCACTACTTGGTACCGTTCACTGACTAATCTTTTGGAAAATCCGGGACTAAGTTTTTCACCACCTCACATTTTTTATCACCCTACACCTAGAGATCACTATCCTGCATTGAATATGTCTAGTCCGTCATCCATGTTTTCTCAATCTCCGAAAGCCTATTTGTACGGCGGTCCTTCTGTTCCCACTGGGTATCAGTCCATCTCTGGTACTTTTTCGGGAGCATCTCCTCAACCTATTGAACAAAAGTTGTTAACTGGAAGTAGTGGTACTAAACCGTTGAGTGTAGAAGATATTCTAATGATGTCAGGTTCTCAACCTCAAGGTGGCCAGTTACCGCCTAGGGGGCAACCTCAAGGTACCCAGTATGTGCCTGGGGGGCAACCTCAGGGTACCTAGTATATGCCTGGGGGACAACCTCAAGGTACTCAGTTTGCGCCTGGAGGACAACCTCAAGGACAGTACATACCTACGAGACAATACGTTCCTCAAGGTCAACCCCAGACTCAATATGTACCCCAAGGTCAACCTCAATATCAATATGTACCCCAAGGTCAACCTCAGTATCAATATGCACCTCAAAATCAACCTGAATATCAATATGTACCTCAAGGTCAACCCCAATATCAGTACGTGCCTCAGGGTTATCAACCCCAAGGTCAGTACCCATTTCAAGGTTACCAACCGCCTTCTGGTCAATCATATTATCAACCCTACCCTCAACCCGGTTATGGTCCTCAATATCCTCAACCCGTTATGGGTCCATACCCCAGAACGAATTTAGTGTGGGATCCATCTCAATCCCAGCAAGTCTTGCAACCGAATGTGCAGTCGTCATCTCAACCTAGAAAACCCTTGGTTTCTGGTCCATCTCAGCAACCTGTCCAGTCTACTGTTCAAACTTCTGCACCTTCTATAGTTTCTCAGTCTGGGCCTAGTACACCTCGTACTCTACCTCAAACGTCTATTGCAACTACTACAACATCTACTCCATCCTCCCCACCTTCTTCTGGAGTATTGGCAGCTCGGGTTTCTATTGTCCCTGTATCTACTCCTCAGACATCTTTACCTCAGTCTGGACCTACGGTCTAGACTTCGGTTCAGATTCCTGTAGGAAGTACGGTTTTCATTTCTCAACCTCAATTTAATCAACCTCCGTACCAAGGACAGTACTAATACGGTCTTGCTGCGCAGCAACCAACCTATCAGTATCAACCGTACCCTGGGTATACATATCAACAACCTCAGCAACACTAGTATGGTCCGGTTAATCCTGGTTTTCCAGGAGGTCAAAATATCCCAAATGCGATTCCCATTCCTAGTTATCTTGGATATCCTCCTCCTGGGGCTGGTCTGCAGACCTCGAGTTTTAGGGACCCTAATCATCAGTTACCATTTATCGAAACTTTGGACTTGCCTGACTTGATGTGCCTTACGAACGATCCAATTAACTATCTTTCGTATTGGCTGCCAATGCCGCATAAGTTGCCCAGTGATATTCCTAAATTCAAAGGTAAGCTAGGAGAGGACCCATCGAACCATGTGATGAATTATCACCTCTGGTGTGCATCTAATTCCATTTCAGATGATTCCATTCGTTTACATCTTTTCGAGCGCACTCTAATTGGTCTTGCGGCCAAATGGTACATTGTGTTACCGCGAGCCACTTTTTATAACTTTAGTCATTTAGCTACCTCGTTTTTAACTCATTTTCAGTTGCCACTCAGATATGACAATGGCATGGAACTATTAACTTCGTTAAAGCAATCAAAATCCACTTACATTTCAGATCATATCCATGAATGGAGACGTCGACGGCGTTTTGTGAAAGTTTATATCCCGGATCAGATCTTAGCTGAATTGTTTGTAAAATCTTTACTGCCCAAGATCACTGAGGATGTAGCTAAAGCCAGAGTAGTTACTGAAGAGAAATTCATTGCTCAAGCACAGTACCTTGACTTAGTTTATACTCAGTCAGGTACGTTACATGAGAAGATCCCCGACCTACCCAAACAAAATCAAATCGTTGCTGCTCCTTCAAGGTCTCATGCCGCTGATGGTATGATTGGTATGGTAAATACTAAAACTAAGAAGAAGTCTTCCAAGAATTCTTCTCCTATCATAACCTTGCTAGATTCCCTGACAGGAGAGTCTTCAGCTGAACTTTCCGCCGATATTCACGTTGTAGAGTCATCTACAGCTAAATCAAAAACTGTTGCTAAGAAGAAATGGAAGAAGAAGAATAAAGCAGATAAAAATTCAAAAGAGAAACCCGAAAAAGCAGAACCCACTGATGAAAAACGCAAACCTCGTTATCCGTCTCTCATCTGCGATGAAGACCATTATACGAGAGACTGCCCTCATCAAGCAGAGGTTGCAAAAATTGTCAAAGGTTCCCAAACTCCTGCTGTCATGAAGGATCCTTTTCCAGCTCAAGACAACAAGATGATAGGTTCATCCTCCAGTGCCAATGGAGAACCCATATTGATGATGTCCCATGTTAGGATTGAAACTCGATCGCAAGATTATGGCAGTAAAAGTCCTGTTGATGGTAAAGAAGAAGAATATTCTCATTCAAATCCATCAACCTCTGCTCCCGGTTCCGATCCACTACAGATCGAGAAACCTAAACCAGACTTAGTAATCAAACCACCTACAAAGGGTGTACTTCGAAAGTCTACTTTCAATCCACATGCGAGAGCAGCTCAGAACTACAACATTGTTGAGGATTTAGCTGTCTCACCTTCAGCAATGTCGGCTTTGGAAGTGCTGCAATCATGTCCAGCACAACGAAAATTACTTTTGTCAGCTATAGGAGTTGTTGACGTTCAGGACCCGGACCTTATAATCTTCGATCTAGAAAATAGTGCACCGCGTTTACCTCATCAAATGGTTGTCCAGATTCCAATGATAGTCAAAAATAGACCTGTTCATAGGACTTTGATTGACGAGGGAGCTTCCACATGCATTATGTCGATACAGTGTTGGAGATCACTTGGTTCTCCTTCACTAAATCAATCCCCGATGATTCTTAAGGCCTTTGATGGCTGTGGGTTTCATCCTTTCGGCATTTTACAGGATCCACCTATAGGGGTTGAAGGTAAAACCATTAATCTAGATGTGGAGGTGGTTGATGCCCATTTAGATTACAACCTTTTCTTGGGTCGTAGTTGGTCTTACGCTATGATAGCTATTGTCTCATCGGTCTTTCAGCTTATAAATTTCCCTAATAATGGAAAGATCGTAACTATAGACCATTTTTCATACTTTTCATCTAACCCAGCCTCTGCTGAGAGCATTCAGCATGTTGGTAAAGTGACGATCCCTTATAAGGATGTTGGTGTAGGGTTAGCTAAAGATTCTGGTTTACTGGGCACTTTCCTTTCCCTCCTATCAACGCATCGTCTTCTACTGCAACCATTCATATGATTTCATCAGGAACCATTGTTAATGATGATCCTTGGATCATACCTTCTGAATCTGAGCTAGACTCATTTGATACTCTTATGCCTTTGAGTCCATATGAACTTGCATAGACCGTGCAGTCGTTTTCCGACCCACCATCAACCCAACTCGACTTAATGAACGTGGTCCATGAGGAGTCACTTTCGACATCAAACTCGTTATTAATAACGTTTTCCAAACTTGTTCAATCAGATGAGAAAATTCGTGAAATCCTATGCGTCGATGAGTTACCATGGGAAGATCTTCGTTTTTACCCGAGAGCGATCGTTTTGAAAATGATTTTTCATCAATCTTTACGACTGAATATGTTAAGGATGCTCAGAATCCAATGAAACATCTTGATTCTGAGTTAAACTTGGGAAATATTTCTCAAACTATTCCCATTGACATTTCAGTTAAGCCTGGAATTGTTGAAAACGTTCATATAGGTGTGTCTTGTACGGAAGATGAAATTCAAACATATAAGGCCCTATTTCAAGAATTTTACGATGTGTTTTCCTGGTCATATGAGGAAATGCCAGGAATTGACCCAGAAATCATAGTTCATGAAATTAAAACCTACCCAGACGCTAAACCCATTCGGCAACGTTTGCGTCAGATTCACCCAAGAAAAGCTACTGCAATTAAAGCAGAAGTTGAAAAATTATTGAAAGCGGGTTTCATTTATCCGATCCCGTTAACAGATTGGGTATCGAATATTGTTCCCGTGAACAAAAAGCAAGGGACAATAAGAATATGTATCGACTATAGGGAAATTAATCGAGCATGTCCAAAGGACAATTACCCTACTCCCTATATCAATCAAATTATTGATGATTGTGCCGGCAGTGAAATTTTTTCCTTTATGGATGGCTTTTCCGGATACAATCAAATCAATATTCTGCCTGCTGATCAACCAAAAACGACATTCATTTGTCCGTTGGGGAAATTTTCTTATTGCAAATTACCTTTTGGGCTTAAGAACACCGGCGCAACTTTTCAACGGGCCATGTCTTACGTTTTTCATGATATAAAGCACATTGTGCAACCCTATCTCGATGAATTGCCTGCTCATTCATTACATCGAGCAGATCACCTCGTCCATTTACGAGCAATCTTTATGAGGTGTAGGCATTATCGAATTTGGTTGAATCCCCACAAGTGTGTGTTCTGTATTGAAACAGGTCGATTACTGGGATTTGTAGTTTCAAAAGCTGACATTCGCGTTGATCCTTCGAAAGTCGAAGCTATCATCAAATTGCCTCCTCCTTCGAGTCTTTTCCAACTCCAAAGTTTGCAAGGGAAAGCAAACTTTTTACGTCGATTTATACCTAACTATGCCGAGATCACAGAGGGTTTTACCCGGTTGTTGAAATAGAATACTTCATTCATTTGGGACGAGATAGCTGAGAAATCTTTTGATACGCTAAAACACGTGTTGACCCATGCACCACTGTTGCATCCTCCCAACTACAACCAGGACTACTTCTTGTATCTAGTCACTTCCTATTCCACCATCGGAATGGTGTTAGTTCAGGAAGATGAATTCGGTACGGAACATGTGATATATTACCTTATTCGAACGTTAAATCCAACTGAGCTAAAATACTCACATGTGGAGAAATTGGCATTGGCAGCTGTTCAAGTTGTCCAACGTTTTCGTCATTACATTTTACTACGCAAAACTACGGTCATTTCTGATGGCAACCCTATGATCTATATTTTGACCAAGCAATTGCTGGGGGGCAAGTACTCCAAATCGATTGTCATCTTGCAAGAGTTTGATTTAGAATTTGAAAAGTCTAAGTCGAAGAAATACTTAGTTTTTGCGGAGTTAATGTGTGGCGGAGGAGCCCATTGCGGACGAATCCTTGTTTCTAATCAGCACTTTAGATCCGTGGTATGGAGACATCATCATTTATCTCCAAACCCAATCCTTTCGGCCTGGCCTTTCACGATTCGACCGTCGAAAAATCTGATTCCAGTCCCAACAATTCAAAATTATTGGAGATACTCTTTATCGCCGTGGGGCGGACTCTATTTTTCGACATTGTTTGACTCATGAGGAAGCTGAAAGGGTCTTAAATGACTGTCACTCTGGAGCGTGTGGAAATCATATGTCTGGGTATGCCACTGCCCAAAATATATTGTGCGCTGGCTATTTCTGGCGGTCTATGTTTAAAGATTGTATTATTGCGGTCCGAAAATGCCACAATTGCCAAATTTTTGATCGAAAGATGCGCGCTCCACCTGCTCCTCTTCACCCAATAATTGTTGTTGGTCCTTTCGCCAAATGGGGTATCGATTTTATTACATGTAACCCTCACTCGGCCGGGGGGCATATGTATATTATCCTTGCAATAGATTATTTTACTAAGTGGGCTGAGGTGATGCCTAAATTTGAGGCAGACGGAAAAACAACTGCAATTTTCGTATTCAATCATATAATTACTAGGTTTGGTGTTCCACAAGCGATTATCACTAATCATGGGCGTCATTTTCAAAACGTTATGATGACTGAAATTATAGGCCAGCTTGGCTTGCATCACGACAGTTCAACTCCTTATTATCCACAAGCTAATGGCCTGGTTGAAGCCATCAACAAAGTTCTAGTCATCATGATCCGACGAATCATTGGGATTCATCGGTCAAATTGGCACAACATGCTATTTTCAGTGCTCTGGGCATATCGAACCTCAGTAAAAACGTCGACACGTTTCACTCCTTTCCAACTAGTTTATGGTTTGGAAGCTGTGTTACCTATTGAGTGTGAAATCTCGTCATTGCGGATGGCCATCGAATTACTTCCAACCACTTCCGAAGAGGAAAGATGTTTGTTATACTTGGCTCAGCTAGATGAGAATCGACGCGATGTTGCATTAGCGATCGAATCTCATGCAAAACGTATTAAAGGTTAGTATGATCGAAATGTGACCCCTCGAAATTTTTCGGAAGGAGATCTAGTCTTATTGTACGATCAGGAAAATGATAAATTAGGCGCTGGACAATTCGTGCCTATGTGGCATGGTCCCTATGTTGTCAAGCGAAAACTAGCAAAAGGGGCCTATGAATTGGTAGACTTTGACGGGGTCTCTTTAGGTAAACCCAGAAATGGTCTTTACCTGAAGAGATATTATGCTTAAAACAAGTGTGGAGATCTTTTAGTTAGGTTAGTTTTTCTTCTAGCTAGTGTGTTTTAGATTAAAGTGTGCTTAGCTTAGAGTTTGCGTTTTCCATCGTTATTCCTGCTTATCTTGGTTTTACGTTTGATGTCGCAGATGTCGACGCCTCTCCAAACATATATTGGTTTCATTGATGGCGCTTGTTGTAGTACACAGAATATTTCTTCCACAGCTTGGGTTATCTATTCGCCCTCTGACGAGTTGGTATCTATGCATGGGGTAAGCCTCGGTCAAACAACGAACAACATTGCGGAGTATAGTGCAGTGGTGGAGTTATTATCTAAATTTATTTCATTTGAGATTCGGAGTTTGATAGTGAGGTTAGATTCTGAACTCGTTGTATTACAGCTTAATAGAATATACGCCATTAGAAATCCAGTTTTATTAAGATTATTTTTGAGAGTGCGTCTCTTGGAACGTGAATTTGATTACATTGAATATTAGCATTGTTGGGCTAATTTATGTAACTAAATCAACACAAGTATTTATTATCAATCCAGGTTTGTAAAACTTGGAGGCAAATCCACTGTATATGGACATCAGAGATAATCAAACTTTGAAAGATAACTAAGAGAAAATATATCCGAAAACTCTTGATTCAATCAGCTTAAAAGAGGAAACATTGAAAGAGTTCTTGACTCAAGAAATCTGCTCTCACCTCAGTTATGACTTCAATGAATTAGAGATTATAACCAAAGACTCAAGATGCATAAATCATACATGAAAAAAGCTCTTAACTTAAGAGACATTCAAAGTTTTCCATAATAACTCATTCATCCCAAGATATAAATCTAAATAGAAACAAACTGTTTGTATGTAAATAAAAGAGACTAAATCTAATTCACCATTTCATAGAGAGAATGCCCAACTTGAGCACTTGCTTGCCAACTCAATTAGATGATGAATAAACCATTAACAAATGAAATCAATCACTATTCATAACCATGATGCAATCTGAAATAAGACTTTGAAAAACTAAAGCTATCATCAACCAGATTTGCAATGAAATAAAACTAGTCTAACTTGGAAGTGTACTTAGCTTGGTGTGGGGACCCTCCACCCTTGCCTTGCACACTTATGAAGATGATATCAGAAGCTTTATATCAGCCAAACATCCATGTATTGATCAGAAAAATAAGAGTAACACAAGTCTCCAACTTAAGTCTTCAAACCAAAAATATTACAGCATAAAAGTATCATATGTCAAGTATGTTAAGCCATCAAAGTGTGGCTCTTAAATAAGGAGTTCATGAAACCAACTGATCTAAAATCACTCTAACAAACATATCTACCCTCATCCACCTATCTAAGTCGAATCCAACTCCCTCATCCCAAGAAATATGACTAATATCAGGGAATCCCAAAACAGCCCTATTTAGATGGGATTTCTAGATGACTAGTCATGATTGACTAGCTCCAAAAAGGCATAATAAAACTCGTTCTGCTGAAATCAAGCATAGGTGGCTTGGTCCTAGTTCCCAAGCTTTCTATTCATGCATCCCATTCGTGTTGAGGTGGCCTGCATCCATATCAACCATGAAGTGATAACGAGAATTTCTTAAAACTGCCAATATTGCACTTAAACTCAAACTTTAATAAAAACTTTAGAAATTGATAAATTAAAGTTAAATACCTTATTAGACACCAAATATTAATTAAAATGAAATGGATGAAGTGAAAATGAAGGATAAATGGATAGCTAGGTAAGTTTCTGAAAGCAAAATAAGATCAAAACTGAGGCCCAACAAGCATATTCCAAGGTCTTTAAATACATTAGCAGATGCAATTGCTTCTCAAGTGTTAAGTAGACATGTGCGATAATCATACAAGTAAATTTAAAAACATTCATAACATGTTTAACAAGACAAGCCAGTAATAACAATATCATATATATATAGGAGTGTGTCAAAAAAATACATTGTCCTCGATCATAGGTTGAGAAACACCTTATGATCGGCAAAAATGATAAGTACAAAAAAGCAAAATGTCACATGTGACTACATAAGCGATCATCCCATCACTGATGATGATCTCGATACGAAACCACTGCACGGGCCACCTTACAAAGGAACCACCTAAAAGGTCCTGGGACTCCAATCACGTAGCGTTGAAGCCGACGAGGGATGTCGTCTATGCTAGTCTCAGGAATGTCCCCTGTCAAGCACTCTAGGTGACTCTCCAAATCAACCAAGGTCTCTGTTGATTCGCCCTGTCGGGCTGGAGATGGCGCAAGTGGTTGCTTTCTCTCGAAAGGTCGGAGAGCAGCTGGTCGCTGTGGACCCACATCTGCATTTTAAAAATTATTACTATCAGTTTTGAGACGATATAAAAAATAATAAAAATTAACATTAGGAAAGTGTTGAAAATGATTACTTGAGTCATCCCACTGCTCTCCTGGAGGAAGAGCCATGTCTGGGTCTCCACGAAAATCAATCCCAGCATAAGGAAAATCCTGTATAGAGAAAACCTGATGTTCCAACCATTGGAAGAACTCAAGTTTGAACCGGATGACCTCGGTCCCCTCGTCAGGATGAAGGGCCATGACTGCGACCCTTCGCATCAGTCTGGGCTCTCGGGGATGCCCAACTACAACTGTGAGGTGCTGCGGGATGAGCATAGGAATCCTCTCCAGGCCAAAGCTGACGACTATAGCACCATAAC
>APFE030365133.1:0-11669 GCA_000404065.3 Pinus taeda
GATTCAGAATGAGTTTTTTGTTTCTTGTTTTTTTGTTGTGCAACCATCTCTATTTGGATGTATTTTCTTCTTTGTTCAGTTGAAATTTTTGGGCAAATTTGTACCCCCACAGAACCCTTTCTTTCATCACTGTCCAGCACCCCACAAAGATGCCTCCTTAGACGGGTATATGAACCCGTATATGGTTTTCCTCCATGACAACCATGAGGGCACACAAATTTGTAAGATCCACCACCCTTTCCCCCATCAAGTTTGGTCACATAGTTCCACAAGGGATTTGATGTAGCTTTCCCATCTTGTGCTTCAGTGTCCCCTTCAAGTTCATCCCCTTCCTCTTCAAACCCTTCCTCCTCATCATACATTGACTCACTACTATTAGGACCAAGTTCATCCCCTTCCTCTTCCCCTCTATTCCTCACCCTTGCCATCATTAAAAACAAGAGTGGAATGATACATAGAAGCCAAAAGAACACCATCTTGGAATATGGATATAGGTAGTGGACAACCTGTAAATAAAGGAGCAAGTAGAAACAATGGGAAAGAGTAGGAGAGGGAGGAGAAAAATACAATTTTTTTTTCAAAAAAACAAGGGAGTTTGGGCTTTGAACTTACCTCTTTAGCTCTTGTAGATAAAGTCCTCCAAGCTCTTGCTCCAAGCTCCTCCTCCTTCTCCTAGCTCCTCCTTCTTCACTCCTCCAAGCTCTCCTCTCTTCTCTTCTCCTCTCCTCTCTTCTCTTCTCCAACTCTCATAAACTCAAAGTGAGAAAATGAGAAGAGAATGGGGGCTTTATTCTTTTCTAAAGTCACCCTAAACTCACCCTAAACTCACCCTAACCCACCCCCTCATGCTTAGTTAAGTTAAATTTTAAAAGAAATTAAAAAAAAATTAACTTTATCTTGCTGCCCCGCGGGTTGCGCCTGGGTTGCGTGCGGGTTGCGCCTGGGTGGCGTGCGGGTGGCGTGCGCTTCCGGGCAGGTTGCGTGGCGCAACCTCTTGCCCAAAGCGCCTTCCGAAGCGCGATTCCGGGGCAACGCAACCTAAAAACCAGGAATCGCTTTTAAAACTAGGAATCGCGCCACCTAAAATTCAGAATCGCGCTTCGCCTGGAGATTCCAGAACAATTCCGTACGGGTCGCGATTCCGGCTTAGGATCCGGGGGGGGGCGATTCCTGCAACTATGGTGTCGAGGCCAGAAGGAAAGCTTGTGGTGGCTTCCAACTTCCAAATGGATATACAAGATCAAGCATGCCGCAGATGGAAGTATCGACAAATACAAGGCACAATTTGTGGCTAGAGGGTTCCCATAGAAGTAGAAAGAGGGAGAAGATTATGATGAGACCTTTGCTCTAGTTGCCAGGTACACCTCCATTAGATCTATTATTTCTCTTGCTGCTTCGTTAGGATGGAATTTACATCAGATGCATGTGAAAACTGCTTTCCTCAATGGTGTGACTGAGCAAGAGGTGTACATAGACCAGCCTCAACGTTTTGAGGTGTATGGAAATGAATCTCATGTTTGGAGGTTGAAGAAGGCCTTGTATGGACACAAGCAAGCTCCAAGAGCTTGGTATGCTCGAACTGATAACTATCTGTTGAGACTGGGATTTACCAAGAGTGATATTGATCCAAACCTTTATTTTATGGTTGTGAAGAATGCACTTGTGATCCTATTGCTATATGTGGATGACTTGTTTCTGACAGGTGGTGTGCCTCTCATCATTCTGTGTAAAAAGTGGTTGGCTCTCGAGTTCAATATGAAGGATCTTGATTTAATGCATTATTACTTGGGACTAGAACTATGGCAAAACCCTGGGGAGGTCTTCCTTGGTCAAGGAAAGTATGTTATTGTGATCCTTCAGAGATTTGGCATGATGGATTGTAAATCCATGGTGACTAACTTGAAGAAGTTAAGAGGATCCGAATCCAAATTGGTAGATCCATCTATGTATCGGTGATTGATTGGCTTGTTCACGTATTTGGTTAACACCAGGTTGGACATTTGCTTTGCAGTAAACACATTGAGCCAGTTCCAGATTGAACCAAGACATGAGCATTAGATTGCAGCAAAGCACATTTTGAGATATCTATGTGGTACTCTGAACTATGGTTTGAAATATGTCACAAACAAGGATGTACAGCTTCAGGGATATATAGATGTTGACTGAGCAGGAAGTGTTGATGACAAAGAGAGTACTTCAGGTGTATGCTTCAGTTTGGGCTCCGCTATGATATCTTGGATGAGCAGGAAGCAGAGATCTATCGCACTCAGCACTGCAAAAGTAGAATATATTGCAACTAATGAAGCATGTACAGAAGCAATATGGCTTTGAAAGTTCTTTACAGGACTGTTCGACCAAGAGTTGGAACCGACCATGATATACTGTGATAATTAAAGTTATGTGAAGCTTTCTGAGAATCCCATGTTCCATGACAGGTCGAAGCATATTGAGATCAAGTACCACTTCATTCAGGACATGGTCCAAAGGAGAGGAATAAGGCTCGAGTACATATCCATTGATGAGCAGACAGCTGATATTTTGACGAAGTTGTTGCCCAGAGAGAAGTTTGTGTACTTCATAGACAAGTTGGGGCTTATGGAGATTACCCTTCTCGTTGAGAGGCAATGTTGATTAATAGCAGCATGGATTGATATTTTCTCGCTAGGGAGAATGGTTCGAGAGGCCCAGAGTTCTCCCCCTTTAGGGTTGAGTGAGGTCCTTCAGTGTTGAGGCCCAAAGTGCTCACCAGGAGGGTTGAGTGAGTGCCCGCTAGTACTCCCCAAGAGGGATTGGATTAATATCTCAGCATTTTGGCCTAGTGAGAGGCCTTGGGATTTTAGGATTTATCACTCTGGAAGAGTGAGTCTTAATATGTTGATGATAAACCATGGGTTAGGTACCAACGAGGATATGGCTACTAGCTAATGCTCATGGTAGATGATGATGCTGATGATGATTTGATATAACCTTTTCTTAGAGAAATTTGTGAACTTGAGAACATTTGTGACAGTCACTATGAATACCTCCCTAGTTAAAATGTTGAATTTTGTAACTAAGGTCGGTCTTCATAATGTATATTTGGCCCTTGATGTATTTATATTGATTATTGGAAAGCATATTTAAAATGCTAGAATCAAAAGAAAATTATATTTTGGGTCAAGTCCCATTTAGACTTTTAAAAGAAGAAAATTTGAAATTTTTGGCTCCAAGTTTATCATGTCGGCCTCCCTCCAAATCAAGTTGGCCCAGACAAAGTCACACCCATTCGACCTAGGCAGAACATTATATAAAGGCAACTCAACCTGCCTCTCAAGGCACCAATTTGCACTCTCTCAAGTAGAATTTTTTTGGGCATCCTAGCGAAGATCAACAAGGACAAGAAAAACGAAAAGAATGACGAATTACATCTCTTTCTTTCTCTCTCAAGCTTGCACGTGTGGATAGACTCTCTCTCTTACAGTTTGAATATTTTTTCGCAGTTTCTATTGCAAGGACTGGAATTTCTAGGCAATTACTAAGGGCCGAAATTGTAAGATTCTAGTAGTTGCATGAGGGCTGAAATTTTGGGTCATATCAAGCAAAGCAAAGTGTTGGATCGGGTTGGGAGGCTTGACTTGGAGGGTTTGACCAAGTGTGACCTAGTTAATGACTAGAAGGTCTAGGCGTGTCTCTTGTTGAAAAAAAAAACTTCTTTATTGAAAAGGTTGTTAGGTTTTTCCCCTTTGTGGGCTTTCCCGAGGCAAATCTTGTGTTCTCTTTGTGCATTACGATCTCTATTGTTCTATTGTTCTTGTATGGTTGAATTTCTGAAGTATAATTGCTTAATGATATATTGGGACAATTAAAAGAAAATCAACATCAAAAGTAATTATTAGTTTTTCATAAATATTGTGCTAGTCCATATTGCACTTAGAAAATCAACAATGTGGTCTCGTCATGCCATGTGGACAAGTCCATCTCATAGCACGCTAAACTTATCTCAGTCCACCATGGGGCACGCCCAACTCGTCGAGGCATCTAGATTTCACAATGGGCGAGTTATCACAACTCATCTCAAGTGGGAGGAGACCATGCGCTTGTGGCGCCCAATCGAGATGATGAAGTGTTGCAAGAGGCAGTGGACATGTTGAAATGCTTAGGAGCTTACATCCTCCCCAACCACAAGTCATTTCCCTCCTTGATAATCCTGATACATTCAAGCAATTCTTCCTCTCGAACTCGCGGAGCTAATCTCCCATCTCCAAAGTGACTCGTCTGAGATCCACTCTCCTCCTCTATTGCATCCTTCCAATGCACAAAATACTCTCTCTTCCTGTTATTATCGATCCCTAACATCGTAAACTAAGATCTCCTCAAGCTCCAACTTAGGTTAATCAACAATCAATGTTGGTCCACGCGATGGCTCCACTCTCTCAGGATCATTCCTGTTTAATTGGCATGGCTTCAACTAATAAAATGGAATACAAGGTGATGAGCATGCAAGTGGAATTGCAACTCCAATTTGTAAGCAACATCCCCAATCCTCCCAACCACACGGAACTATCCCTCAAATCTCTGAATCAAGGACCTCGACATCCCCTTCAGTGGTGGAAACTGCTCCTTGGTCTTCCTGACAAAGACCATGTCACCCACATTGAACTCTCAATCTCTTCTGTCCTTATCTGCCCATTTCTTCATCCTATCCATTGCTTTTGTCAAGTTCACCTAAGCCAACTCTATCTTCTCCTTCCAACCTATCATGAATCTTAAGGCTAAAGGACTCCTCCCATAGTAGCCCTACATAATTGTATGGGATGCAATGGGCAATTTCCCATTGGTCAGCTCAGATGCACTATAACCTATGGTTGCACTCTTCTGCAAGTTGTAGCTAAATTGAGCTACATCTAGCAAATATGGCCAATTCTCTTAATTGGCTCTCACATAATGTCTCAAATCGTCCTCTAATAATGAATTGATGCACTCTACTTGTCCATTTGTCTATAGATGAAAGTTGGAACTGAACAAAAACTTTGTCCCCACAAGCTTGAACAATGAGGTCAAAAACTTCCCTATGAATCTCATATCTCTATCCGATACAATGGTTAACATAAGACCCCAATAATTCACGTGTTTGAAAAACTTCTCTGCCACCTCCTCCACTCTACATGGTACATTCATCGAAACAAAGACAGAATACTTGGAGAAACAATCGACAACAACCATCACCCCATTATACCCTTGTACCACCGGACGCTGTGATATGAAATCCATCGAGACACTTGCCCATGGTCTATCGAGAATCTGTAAAGGTTGCAGTAGTCCTCCTTGTAATTTGGTGTCTAGTTTGTCCTACTGACAAATAATACATTTCTAAACATAATCTTCCAAATCATGCCTTATACGCTCCCAGAAGTAACCTCTCTCCAATAATGTCAATGTTCTACGTTGTCCTCGGTGGCCAACACAAGGCAAGTCATGACACTCTTTTAAGAGCTCCTTGTGAAGTCCACTAGACCTAGGAACATAGATGCGGTCACAAAAAAACAAGAGACCCTCACGAATGAAGAACTTCCTTGTCTTCTCTTCCTTCACCTGTTTCATGATGCTCTTCGTTGTAGAGTCGATCTCCAACCCTGAATGAATCCTCCTCTACAAATCCTCAGTCACATGAATCTGACTCTTTCCCGATATAAGTAGGTCTTCATCCTCAATTGCAGCCAACTTTGCCTTCCTACTTAAGGAATCTACTACAGCATTGAGCTTCCTCAACCTATACTCAATGGTCGTGTCAAACTTTGCCAAAAACCCATACCAACTAGCTTGCTTCACAAATATTTTAGGCTAAGATGCAAAGAGACTTGTCACAATATTATCTGTCTTGACCACAAATGTTCTCCCAATTAGTAATGCCTCCACACCTGAAGATAATGGATGACAGTGGTCATCACCAGTTGAAAAATGTGTAGCTAGGTTTGGTCTTCATAAGTATGAAATGTATTTTGATTCTTTATGAAATGAAAGAAAATTAGTATTATTATTTTTGGAGCATGGGTTTCGTGCTCAAGATCTTTTATTTTATAGGTCAATCACCCATTGAGTGCTTCTAGGGTTTGTCCCAGGTCAAGAAGTCAAAAGAGTCATTGTCATAAGTTGAAGACCCCATTGGGTACATTGTAACTTGTAAATATACTTATTTTTGTCTTTAAAAGTGTTGGAATACCCTCCAAGACCAAGTCGGCCTGGCAGCTAGCAAGTTGGCCTAAAGGAAGAGCCACATCCACCCTTGAAGAGACTATAAATAGAAGAGGACTCATCCTTCTTGAAACACACTCACCCACCACTCATTTTCTAGCGAAGGTAGAGGAAGAAAGAGGCGGCAAAGAAGGAGGAGGACGAAGGAGACTTATGTTTGGGTTACCTTCTCTCGCACGTGCTAAATTGGACTAGGGTTTCTGCAACAGACCTAAGGCATCCATCTACAACTTCGATATTGGAGAAAAGGAGGCAAAGAGGTCAAGCGAAGGTCACCAAGGGTCACTCTCAAGCTCCAGAAGTCAGGGAAAGGCAAGTGAAGGTGAGAGGAGGGCTCTAGAAGAAGATCGAAGTTTCCATGTGTGGCAGCAACAGTTGCAGGGAGGCAGAAATTTCATATCTGCAGTAGGAGGCTGAAAATCTTGTAGCAGGAGGTCGAAAAGGTGCTACTGGAAGAGATTTGACTGCGTTTAACTAGATCAAACTTGGCACATCATTAGAAGAGGTTGGTCTTGGTTTTGGAGGGTATTGGTCTCAGTCTTAAGGTCATGGAATTCATCAATTGAATAATATATAAGGAAGAGAAGAGATTTAAGGGTTTTCCTCTCAAGAGGAGAGGTTTTGGCCCTGTCTTGCAGCCTCTATATTGTGTTATTGTTCTTCTTGTTTTTGGTAGTTGTTTGATGCTTCACACATATAATAATAAGGAACAAAACTAATAAGGAAAAAGGAATCACAAGCAGTTATCAAGTAACGAGAATTAATCATAATCATTACCCTATTGAATTCTTGACATGGAATCAGAGCTAAGGTTGGCTAAGGGCATCATGAAGATCTCCACTACATTGAAGAAGTTCATCAAGAAGTGTTCAAAGGTAGCAATCTATCTCAAGAAAAACATCAAGGAAGCATGGAGTCTCTTATTCTCTACAAAGAAGGAAGTAATCGAGGAAAAGGATGGAGGTCTCTTCTCGGCACTCACTGGCACATTCCAAGACAAGAGCATTTGGGTAATTGGTATTGGTGCATCTAAGCACATGACAGGTCATCACAAACAATTGAAGACTCTATCAAAGGGAAAATCTTCTTATTCAGTGGAACTTGGAGATAACAAAAGCTATCCCGTAAGAGGTATTGGATCAACCTCTATAGAGCTAGAGAATGGAAGCATCATTCACCTCAACAACATCTTATTTGTTGCAGGTTTGCATAAGAACTTACTTTCCATTTCAAGTCTAAAGGATAAGGGTGATAGAGTAGCTTTCAGTGATGGAAAGGTTGTTGTATGGAGTAAAAACTCAAGCAACGAGAATGCTAGAGTGATTGGTATTCGAGAAGGAAGACTTTACAGGTTGATATCTCCTCTAACTCGAGCCTTGGTTCACATTGAAATTAGCCCATGTGAACTATGGCATAGAAGATTTGGTCATCTTCATTTCAAGATCCTCCCAACTCTAAGTTACATAGTAGATGGAATACCTAACCTAAAAGAAGACCATGAAGGAGTACGTAAGGGATGTGCATTAGGTAAGAATACCAAGAGACCAGTTGGAAGCAGTGCTTCACGGTCAAAAGAAATCTTGGATCTCATTCACTTCGATGTATCTGGCCCTATGACTCCTAAATCTCTTGGAGGTCATCTATATTATGTCACATTTATAAATGATCATTCACGAAAGACCCGGGTTTAATTAAAGAAAACCAACGATGAAGTATTTACAAAATTTCAATAATTCAATGTTGAAGTGGAGAACCTTACAGAAAGAAGAATCAAGATACTAAGAACCGCTAATAAAGGAAAGTATACATCCAAGGAGATTATAGCATTCTGTAAGGAGTCTGGGATTAAGAGGGAGTTGATAGTCCCATATAATCCCGAACAAAATGGAGTTGCAGAACGAAAGAACAGACCCATTGAAGAAAGTGTAAAGGCGATGTTACATGATCAAGATCTAAAAAAAAATTTGTGGGTAGAAGCCACGAAGATTGCAGTATATATTCAAAATCAAAGTCCCCACAGGTCGCTGGACAACAAGACTCCTAGAGAAGTATTCACTGGGAAGAACCCTACTGTAGATCATCTCTGAATCTTTGGGGGTCCCGTATATATTCATATACCAAAGGAGAAAAGGAAGAATTTGGATCCATCAGGCATCAGAAGAATATTTGTTGACTACAGCAACTCCTCTAAGGCTTGTAGAATCTACATAAAGGAAGGACACCATATAAAAGTAAGTAAAGATGCCATATTTGACAAGAGTATCACATTTGTTAATTTTAGGTATGTTCTATGCTAGAGCAATTTATTTCAATTTCCGTTGTTAGCTCAATATCTTTTCCAGATTAGCAATCACATCAGCCTTAAAGTAAATGACAGATGGAACATAAATATAAATCGCAAAAGACAAGCCAAGACAAGAGGACACAAGATATGGCGCGAGCCAGGTACAAACCCCAATGTGGGGAAACCCTTGATCAATTCTTCTTTTATGTTCTTCAATAGTTCAGCAGAAAAAGAGAGAGAGATAGTACATTTACAACAGAAGTCAACATTTTGACTTTCTATACCTACATGAGATCAGTTGAAGACATGTTGCTTCAACTGATTCACCAAGGTGACTCCTTCACCATTCACAGTGTTGCATCTCGTCTACTTGCTGCACCATGCTGCACTTATCATGACCATGCTATGCATGTCATGCTGCTGCTCCTGTCACTGAGCTGCTCCAATTATTGAGGTTGATCTGCACTCAATGACTTCATCATACAGCATCCATTATCACTTTGCTGCCCCCATCATGCTGCATCCTTGTTATCTAACTTATCCTCAACATAGTAATACTAACCCATGACAATAGCTTTGTCCAACTCATGTTACAGCAGCATCATACCTTGAGATCTCAACAGTATTATACATGACAGCTCCATATATTATGCTAATAATCTGAGCCCTCAAATACCCATATGAAATGCTTGACTGTGGTGTTATGGTCTGCGGCCTAACACACAACTTTCCTGTAGCAGCATAAACATTATACTTGTTCTTCCAATGATACCCCAACAGGTTTGTTCTACTGTTCCTTTTAACTCAGCCTTCTAACAAGAAGAAACCACCCTCACACAGTTGTAACAGGGATGCTTAAACAGTCCCTTAACCTTGTTGTATTATCGTTCCTTCTACTGCGGCTAGGGCACAACAGAATCACAGTTGGACAACGGCTTGAACAGCAGATCTGGTCTCCTTACAAAATCAGATGATCTTTAGATCAATCCTACACCTCTCAATGAGAGGGATCCAATAAAAATATCAACTATCATAAATAAAATGACCCACATGGAGTTTGGCCCTAGTTTCCAATTTTAACACTCCCTCTCAACTAGGGAGAACTCCATCCGCTGATCCATATGTCGAACTATCTCTGCCATCAGTGCCTTCCACTGTTCTGCTCTGCGCAACTTTGCTCTGCTCAACTCTGCTCTGCTCAACTCAGCTTAGCTCAGCTCTGCTCTGCTCTGTTGAACCATGAAGAAGAAGAATTGATCGAGAATGTCTCATGCCATTCTCCACTGACCCGAAGTCAATCTCAGAGTGTGTACCACTAGTCCCAGACCAGTCCTCTACTGACCCAATCTCAGTTTCAGAGTATGTACCACTATCACTGGTCCCAGACCAGTATCATTGATCCCAGATCAATGAAGGTCATCCTAGCATAGGGAGTACGGTAGATACAACGATGCATCTATCAGTACTACTATGGTCCCTATCCTCATTTCCCTGCTCATTGATCAGATGAGAAGTACTTCCCATGAGTCCCAGACTACATGGGTAGGATGCCTCGACAAGAGAACTAATCATCCTGTCCACAAGAGAGCGAATCATCCTATCCAATGGATGCCACGGAGAACTAATCATCCTGGCCTACAAGAGAACGAATCATCTTGTTCCACAATCGCCATGGAAAACACATCATCCAGGCCCACAAGAGAACTAATCATCCTGTTCATAGCGCACCACCAGGGGAGGGTGAGTCACCTTGTGGTCGTATGTTGCTCCAGTAAGTACCGCAAGCCCCCAAAGCTCCCAAAGCTCAATGTATGCAACATGTAGGACCCTTTTACAAGGGTCACTCGACGACTCCAAGTCGTTCGGGAAAATCACAGATTTGATCCTTCCCCCGGGGCTTTGATAAAGTGTAGCGACCTATACATCATCTCACAGCGATGGAGCTTCCTTGCTCATTGATTTACCATATCCTAGATAAGGTAGTATCTTATGTCTATCTGCTGGAGCAATCATCGAATACGGGATTCCTCAATAATTGAATCCTACCTCTGGTTGTCACAGAGAATCACAGTGGTATTCATCATGTGTACAAACAACTCACTAAAGAGCTTCCTCAACCAGACAGTTGCAGACAAGATCATACTCGTAGTTATAATGATCGAATTCTGCTTCCTGCTCATCCATGATATCGAAGCAAAATCCAAAGAGAACTAACACTCAGAAGTGCTCTATTGTTCCTCCATAATGCCTGCCCAATCAGCATTCGAATAATCATGCAGTTTCATATTTCCGGCAATGTATCTCAATCCATGAGAGATTGTGCCCCGAAGATATCTCAGAAGATTCTTGGCACCAATCCAGTGAGGCTCAACCAAATATGACCTCACCGTGCTAACTGCAAAACATATGTCCGGACGAAAGTTCACCAAAAACATCAATGTGAATGAGTTTATGAAACTTAGAGGCATTTCCCAAATCTGGTCCGACATCATCACCATATAACTTCTGAAAGTTAAGATCCTTGAGGTAGTCACAGGCTTGCAGTTCACCATTCCACATCTGGAATCCAACTCCCTCTTACTTCTGCAAGTGAGAGGGTCTGCACCTGTTTGAAATAGGTCGTCCTCAAAAGGTGCTGGTATGTGAGGTCTACATCCATAACCTTCAAACAATGGTTTGGATCATCTTCACTCTTAGTGAATTTCAGCTTCATCTGATAGCTATCAATCCTCTCATACTACGCCCAGGGAATTTTGCTTCAAGCCATACAGGGCTTTCTTCCACCTGCATACGTGAGATTCCTAATCATGAATCTCGAACCGCTCGGATTGTTCCAAACCTGTGGACTTGCTACATGAGGGGAATGGTCCCCTTGTAAGATTTTCCTTCGGTACATCTCAAACATGTACTTTCATGCTCTTTTTTGAATTCAGGCATCCCTGCCACCATCTGACTCACAGACCTTCGGTGCTATGTGTCAATGGACATGGTCCCCAGGACTTCCTTCAACTTGATACAACCCTGAACTCAAAAACATCTTTGAAAATTCTATTTTCAAACACGTACCTTTCCATCGATGAGTGCCACCCTGAAACCTTTGACTTCCATTGCTGAAATGGACACCAGGTTCTTCTTGCGATTAGGTACATAAAAG
>APFE030365133.1:12054-101165 GCA_000404065.3 Pinus taeda
GAGTGCACCCATCTATCCGATGAAGTGCCTTGAAGCACTACAATCAATAAGCCAGATTCCCAAAGAATCTGAAGGAGAGGGCCAATACAAGATAACGCTTCTTTATCTTATCAGAAACAACATTTGATTCTTCATACTAGGGGTTCCTTGCTTTCTATGAAGAGTCGGCCATTTCCTTGATGACTTGCATTACTTGTCATTCATTTGATCATTGAAGATGTCCCTGGAATGATTGTTATCATCATCAAGTGATGTGTCCTTGTCATTCGGACACTCCTTTGCATAATGGCCGAACTAGTTATCTGCCTTTCCTTCCACCCTGAGATCCGGTCATCTAATGAAATGATCTTTAGGTAGGCCATATTCCGCTGCGCCATTCTTATAATATTCTTTGCTTCGACTTCACCCTTGGTGAATTTGAAGAGGGATGAGGAATCCACTGATCCTTTTGTCCTTTTCCAACTATCTTTGGTGATTGCTCTTTCACTCTTGCTTGGGCATTGTCTTCACCTCAGCACTGATACCATGTTAATTTTAGGTATGTTCTACGCTAGAGCAATTTATTTCAATTTTCACTATTAGCTCAATATCTTTTTCAAATTGGCAATCACATTAGCATTAAAGTAAACAACAGATAGAACATAAATATAAATCGCAGAAGACAAGCCAGGACAAGAGGACACAAGATATGGCGCGAGCCAGGGACGAGCCCCAATGTGGGGAAACCCTTGACCAATTCTTCTTTTATGCTCTTCAATAGTTCAACAAAGAAAGAGAGAGAGACAGTACATTTACAACAGAAGTCAACATTTTGACTTTCTATATCCACATGAGATCAGTGGAAGACATGTTGCTTCAACTGATTCTCCAAGGTGACTCCTTCACCATTCACAGTGTTGCATCTTGTCTACTTGCTGCACCATGCTGCACTTATCATGACCATGCTACGCACCTCATGTTGTTGCTCCTATCACTGAGTTGCTCCAATTATTGAGGCTGAACTACACTCAATGACTTCATCATACAACATCCATTATCACTTTGCTGCCCCCATCATGCTGCAACCATCATCATGTTGCATCCTTGTTATCTGACTTATCCTCAACATAGTAATACTAACCCATGACAATAGCTTTGTCCATCTCATGGTACAGTAGCATCATACCTTGGGATCTCAACAGTATTATACATGACAGCTCCATATATTATGCTAATAATCTGAGCCCTCGAATACCCATACGAAATGCTTGACTATGGTGTTATGGTCTGCGGCCTAACACACAGTTTTCCTGTAGCAGCATAAACGTTATACTTGTTCTTCCAATGATACCCCAACAGGTTTGTTCCACTGCTCCTTTCAACTCAGCCTTCTAACAAGAAGAAACCACCCTCACACAGTTGTAACAGGGATGCTTAAACAATCCCTTAACCTTGTTGTATTATGGTTCCTTCTACTGTGGCTAGGGCACAACAGAATCACAGTTGGACAGCGGCTTGAACAGCAGATCTGGTCTCCTTCTTACCAGCATATCAGGGCCTCCTTATTACTGTGTATAGGATTGTTGATCAGCCCTCCTTTTGCCATGGATAAGGCCTCTTCATAATAGCGAATAAGGCCTCTTTCTTTACAGTGTATACGTGCCCTCCTTTGCTACATAAAAACCCTTGTTGACTATGGCCAGACCTCTTCCTAAACTGCTGTTAACGCTCTCCATGATTGCGGCAAAGTCTCCTCTTTACTGTAGATGTGTAATTGCGTCTTACTCTCCTTTAGGACTACTCATGGGAGCCTTCTAGAACAGCGGATATCTGTGTCTAGAATCTTTCCTTCACTGCGGCTAGGGTATGGTAAGATCTCCCTCAACTACAGCTAGGATCCTCTCCCTTCAACTGCGTCTTGATGTTTCCTCCATGACTGTAATTTAGGGTTGCGTATAAGGCCTTCACCTTCACTGCATTCAGGGCATCATTTGTAGACCAGCGTGTACTCTTGGTGTCTCTCCTTCACCAAAACCCAAAGACGTGGACAGGAGGACATCACTTGAAGAGTAAGTGTGCCAAATGACTTCAAGTCCTCTCCTATTTATACTAAAACGTAGATGATGAATAGACATGACTATTGGGCTTCTGAGCCTACATAAGTTGCTGGCCAACTTGACAATTTGTATTATAACATAAATAAATTCATAACTCCATGAATACTTAACGGAATTGGATGATCTTTAGATCAATCCTACACCTCTCGATGAGAGGGATCCAATAAAAATATCAGCTGTCATAAATAAGATGACCCACATGGAGTTTGGCCCTAGTTGCCAATTTTAACAACATTCAAGCAATCTAAGGAACTTCCTATGCACTGATGATGAAGAACTTCCAGTATTTGAAGAAGTTAGCAGGGAAGAAGAAGAATCTCATCATGAAGATGAGGGTCCCAGTGAACCCATTCAACCTGTGGTCCTCCCTGAATCAAGAAAGAGACCAAATCGGTTGAAATCTACACTACTTGATGCAAAAGGTCATGGGGCAACGAAAGGTTCACTTAGAGAAAGCAAGGAACACAAGTTTTGGGTATGTTGCATACATGACAAAACTAATAGAAGCAGAACCATCCATTTTTGAAGAGGTTGTCAATCATCAGGAATGGAAGGATGCCATGAATGAAGAGTATCAATCTATAATGAAGAATGGAGTTTGGGATATTGTACCTAGGCCAGAAGACAAATTTGTGGTGACTTCCAAGTGGATCTATAAGATCAAACATGCAGTAGATGGAAGTATAGATAAGTATAAGGCAAGATTTGAAGCCAAGGGCTTCTCTCAACAAGAAGGCATCAACTATGAAGAGACATTTGCTCCAACAGCAAGATATACAACGATTCATTCATTGGTCTCTCTAGCAGCATCGATGTGATGGAACATCCACCAAATGGATGTCAAAACTGTGCTCTGAATGGCAAAATACATGAAGAAGTCTATATAGAGAAACCCTTGGGATTTGAAGTTAAGGACAGGAAGGCATATGTTTGCAGATTGAAGAAAGCATTATATGGCCTCAAGCAAGCACCCAGGGCATGGTATGCTATAATGGATGCATACCTACAAAGAATAGGCTTCACAAAAAAATTTGTTGATCTGAACCTTTATATCAAGGCTGTAGATGGTGAACCTAAAATAATTCTTCTATATGTAGATGATCTTCTCTTGACAGGTGTAGAAGGTCGAATTGAAGAATGTAAGAGGCAACTAGCAACAGAATTTGACATGAAGGATCTAGGGTTGATGCATTACTCTTTGGGACTAGAAGTCTAGCAAGGACCTGATGAAATTTATCTAGGTCAAGGAAAGTACGTGATCAAGATGTTGAAGAGGTTTGACATGATGGATTGCAAACCTATGACCACTCCGATGATCACAAACTTGAAGAGACTAAGGAGTTCAGAATCAAGCACTGTGTATCCTTTCAAATATAAACCACTGATTGGCTCACCGATGTCCTTGGTGAATACTCAACCAGAGATATGTTTTGCAATAAACATTCTTAGTCAATTCCAAGTGGAGCCAAAGCATGATCATTAGATAGCAGTGAAACATATATTGAGATATCTGCGAGGGACTATCGACTACTGCCTAAAATATGATAGGAGGAATGATGTCCACTTGATTGGATATACAGATTCTGATTGGGAAGGTAGTGAGCAGAATGGAAGTAGCACTATAGGAGGATGTTTCAATTTGGGATCCTCCATGATCTCATGGAAGAGCAGAAATCAAGACATAGTTGCTTTGAGTAGTGTTGAGGCTGAGTATGTTGCAGCTTGTGAAGAAAGCAGAGAAGCGGTCTGGTTAAGGAAGTTGCTATCTGACTTATTCGAAGGACCGGTGGACCCTACAGTGATACATTGTGACAACACTAGTTGTATACGATTGTCTGAAGACCTAGTATTTCATGGAAAGACAAAGCATATAAACAACAAGCATCACTATATTCGGGAGCTAGTACAAAATGGTGTGTTTCAGCTACAGTATATCTCCATTGATGAGCAGACATATTGACAAAATTTCTTCCTAACAAGAAGCTTGTATACTTGAGAGACAAGCATGGCTTGGTTGATATATCCTCCCTAGTTGAGAAGGAGAGATAGGAACATCAATCTTGTCTTCACTTGGGAAGACAGAATGGAGGGTTGGGTAACCATCTGGCATCTGATACTCTTTGAGGATGAGGTAGGGCATCCAAGATAAGAGTAGTCATGGACCGTTATTCTTTGACTAGCTATCCAAGACAAGAATAGTCCAAATAAGGTCATACTCGGTGAACACCGGGGTGGAGTATGTACCTTGAGAGACAATGATGATGGTGTCTATAAATCATTGGTCTTACCAGCATTGTGCTCTGATCTTGTGGAGAGATAGAGTTGCTAGTCAAGGCCTTGCTATGTGACAATGTTGGTTGATATGATACTAGACAGATGGATAACCAATCCGACTCTTCTTATGAGATCTCTTCAAATTGAGAATGTCCATGTACCTCTTATGAATACCTCCCTAGTTAAGAGGGAGTGTTGAAAAATGTGTAACTAGATTTCATCTTCATAATTTGAAATGTATTTTTTATTCTTATAAATTATGAAATGAAAGAAAATTATTATTATTATTTTTGGAGCATGGGTTTCATGCTCAAGGTCTTTCATTTTACAGTTCAAGCACCCATTGAGTGCTTCTAGGGTTTTTCCTAGGTCAAGAAGCCAAAAGAGTTCATTGCCATAAGTTGAAGACCCCACTGGGCACATTGTAACTTGTAAAGAAAATTATTAGGTCAAGAATCAAAAGAGTTCATTGTCATAAGTTGAAGACCCCACGAGGCATATTGTAACTTGTAAATAAAATTATTTTTGTCTTTAAATGTGTCGGAATACCCTCCAAGATCAAGTCGGCTTGGCAACTGGCAAGTCAGCCTAAAGGAAGAACCATGTCCACCCTTGAAGAGCCTATAAATAGAAGAGGACTCGTCCTCCTTGAAACACACTCACTCACCACTCATTTTCTAGCGGAGGAAAAGGAAGGAAGAGGCAGCGAAGAATAAGGAGGACGAAGGAGAATTATGCTTGGGCTATCTTTCTCTCACACGTGCTAAAGAGGACTAGGGTCTTTGCAGCAGACCTAGGGCATGCATATACAAGTTCGATCTTGGAGAAAAGGTGGCAAAGAGTTCAAGCGAAGGTCACCAAGGGTCACTCTCAAGCTCCAAAAGTCAGGGAAAGGCAAGCGAAGGTCAGAGGAGGGCTCTAAAAGATAATCAAAGTTCCTATGTGTAGCAGCAGTAGTTGCAGGGAGGTCGAAATTTCAGATTTGCAGTAGGAGGCCAAAAATCTTGCAACAGGAGGTCAAAAAGGTGCTACTGGAAGAGATTTGACTTGGTTTGACTAGATCGAAGTTGGCACATCATCCAAAGAGGTTGGTCTTGGTCTTAGAGGGTATTGGTCTTAGTCTTAAGGTCATGGAATTCGTCAATTGAAGAATCTATAAGGAAGAGAAGAGATTTAAGGATTTTCCTCTCAAGAGGAGAGGTTTTGGCCCTGGCTTGCTGCCTATATATTGTGTTATTGTCCTTCTTGTTTTTGGTAGTTGTTTGATGCTTCACACATGTAATAATAAGGAACAAAGCTAATAAGGAAAAAGTAATCACAAGAAGTTATCAAGTAAAGAGAATTAATCATAATCATTACCCTATTGAATTCTCAAAATCACCTTCTCATGTACAAGATATCTCCTCTCTATGTCCTATAGCTTCCTGCTCTCATAACCTACAAGTTGTCCATCCTGCACCAAGACACCTCCAATGGAAAAATTTAAAGCATTTCTATAAACCTCGAATCGTCACTCAAAATCTGGTAGCTTCAATATGGTAGTTGTTACCATCTTCTGCTTAAGCTCCTCAAATGCAAGTCCACTCTTCTCTGTCCACCTCCAAGGTCGATCCTTCTTCAACAAATTTGTCAATGGTACAGCAATCTTCGAATAGCTTTGCATGGCCTTCCTATGGTAGGTAGCCATCCCTAAGAAGACTCTCACATCATGTACATTCTTGGGCTCCTCCCAGTCTTCAATAGCTTTGACTTCTCGAAGCCCATGCGAATACATCCTTGTCCAACCCAATGGCCCAAAAACGACATTTCCATCTAAGTGAACATACACTTGGACTTTTTCAAGTACAACCAGTTCTGCCACCGCCCTCAAAAACCTGTGCCAAATGCTTCTTATGTTCCTCCATACTATCATTGTACACCATGATGTCATCAATGTACACCATCACAAATGAATCCAGAAATGGACGAAGAACATCATTCATCAAGGTACAAAACTAAGCAGGGGCATGGCATAGCCCAAAAGGCATCACTAAGAACTCAAAACTCCCATACCTTGTCACCATAGTTGTCTTTGTCTCATCTGCCTCTATAATTTGTACCTGATAGTAACGTTATCTCTAATCAAGCTTCGAACATACCTTGGCCTTAGCCAACTTGTTGAAGCAATCTATAGGTGGATACCTATTCTTGATCATCTACTTATTCAAAGCTCTATAGTCTAGCCACATCCTCAACTTTTCAGTATCCTTCTTCTAAAAGAGCTTGGGGCACCATATGGTGACCATAAAGAAGGAACAAACCTACCTCAACCAACTCTTGTAGCTAATGCGTCAAATCCCCCAACTCTGGTCCAAACAACCTATAAGGGGCTCGGGTCGATGGTTAATTTCCCAGCTCAAGCTCGATATGATGGTCAACTGCACACCTAAGTGGGAGTACATTTGGAAACTCATCTAACATTCAATCTGCATATGTCTCTAGTGCATCAGAAATCTTTGGTGGAATAAGCATCCCCACTCCCTCATAATCTCCAATCTCCCTAATTACTGCAACATACATATCAACATCCAGTTGTCATGTTGCCCTCCTCATACTCAATGCAGACACTAATTGCACCTTTGCACCTACCTTGACGAAGTATGCAAAGTCCACACCTCCACATCTTCAACCACAAAGATCTCACCCAACAATGGCATCATCACAATCCTGTAACCTATAAGAAATTCATGTCCCAAAATCATGTCGAAATCATCCATCGATATCACAGTGAAATCAAGAGATCCACTCCAACTCTCAATCGGGACCCATACATCTATAGCCAATCATGTCACTGCTCTAGCCCTTGAGTTCATTGCCTTTACCATTGCATCACTTGCGGTAACATGCACCCCAATCTCTCGTGCCAACCCTGCCCTCATGATGTTGGGTGAAATACCTATGTCTACAAGTGCTTGAACTGTCTTCCCATTGATCTCTAAGTCTACATAGCATAACTTGTGTAACGGCCATACTATTTCCTCAAGACACCAATCCTCATAGCAAATCTATCAAAAAGTGTCAACATACCTCTAGGATCACACATCATTGACATGTTGTACTGAAATCAACTCCGAGACCACTTGTCACGCCCCCTAAGCATCCCTGCAACTCAAGGCGCCTGTTGTCCTTTGAGCATGTGGCAATAGCATGCTTCCCAACAATGGTGTGACCAACTTGTGAGTACAAAACCTAGACTACGGCTTTACAATGTACTTATTATGTGCGTTTAGTTAATTCTTGCGGCAGAATTACAAGTACCTAGATTACAAGTAACTGGTCTCAAGGCTATGGCATCTTCCCCAAAGCCTTTCCAATTCCATAAACACTCTATTATACACACCTATGGATTGATGGGTCTACCTAGGACATGTCACTCCCTTTCAGGGCTGGAAACACCTAATAGGGTTGTTGACCTAATCCTCACTAACATAAGTGAGGTAACTTGTTGACAAATCTTGAGCTAGTTAGACATTTGATGGTGAGTTTTGTGTTAAGTATTTCTATGCCCCTAGCAGTAAATATGGTCCAGTAGAATGCTCTAATGGTTGTATGTCCCTAATGATATTGATCTCACTTGATCTTGAGTGATTTGCTCAGGTGGTATCACACATGCAGCAAAGATCCCTTGAGGTATAGCTTGACTCCTTCCCAACACCTTCCAGAGGGAACTTTGTCGCATTCGAAGAGTAGATATGACCTTGTGGCCCCAACATTGCCCCTCCAGAGATGAGCGTTGGGCTTTGAACAATTTCTACATGATTCTACACCCCTTGATGTACCTCTAGATATCGAAACACTGAACTTGAGAGCTTGGGCGTTGAACTACTTGATGATGTGCTCGAATGGACCCAGTATGCCCCCAAGCTAGCCTTGACCCTGTTTGATAGGTGATGCCTTCTTCTCAAGCCCAAATGAGGTTGGATATCACTAAGCTGACTTGGGAGGGCTAGCATATTCTTCCTTGATACCAATGCTGGCCCTAGATGGCGCCATGTCACTCGTACATGCCTTGGAAGGTGATGTAGGCCTCTTTTTGGATGACATTATGGTGGAGAAGTGCCTTTTAGAGATATACACATGCACTTTAAGGATTTCTTGGAGTGAGGAGCACTCTTGGACCATTGCCTCACCTACTTGATGCATTAGTGACCTTCTCGAAGGATGATGTCATGGTGGACGAAATGTGTTCACACACGTGGGTTATTTTTGGAATTTTATTATGTTTTAGAGCTATCTCAAGGTCGGTTTGTGACGTTTGACCTAGTTGAACACTCAAGTAAACATTTTTAGGGCTTCGCTTGTAAAATTAGTAAAATGACACTTCACAATTCATATAAATAGAGGGGAGACTCATTCACTTATTCATCATCATCATTCATCACATTCCTCTCTCTTTCGAAGTGTGCACTAGCTATGGTATTTTTTCTACTTGGACACAATGTAATTTTATGGTGCGAATTGTCTTTTGGAGGACAAATTTTGTGTGACTTCTTTGAGATTGATTGAAGAGATTCTTGTGAAATGTTGTAAGTTTATGGTTGAAATTCTTCCATCATGCATGTAATATTACATAAATTAGGGTTTCTATGTGTGCCATGTTAAAATTGCAATATTTTCTTGAAATCTTGATTCTTCGTCACATATGAAATTGTTTTCCTTGAATCCTTCAAGAGAACTTTGATAAATGCCTCTCTTGAGATTCAAATCTCCCATTTAAGGAAGTCACTAGGGTTTTAGATCAAGTGCTAATCTAGTAGGTGTTGATCAACCCCTTCTCTATATATATTCTCTCTCTTCTCTCTAATTTCTAGGTATCTAGGGCTAGGGCAATGGTTTTCCTAAAATTGTATTTAATAGAAATTTTATTTCGATGTGTTATTGCCCTCTTAATAGGGATTGCATTTAATAGCTTGAAATAGATAAAATCTAACGTTAATTGGATGATAAAATCCTATAACTAGAGCTGACATCATCTCTTTTATTGTTGTTTTACGCATGTTTCAGCCACAAAAACTCAGTAGCTACCCTAAAACTTGCTTACCTAATTGATAGCCTTATTCCTTTATTAATCTATGGTTATAATGTTATTTCTTCTAGCTGTTATCTAACATTACATGCCATATTATTGAATAACTCTCAAACCCTAACTTATAACAGATCACTAATATATCTAAAAGGTCATAGGAATTATACTTGGATTTTGGTAAATCTTATTTTAGCCTTTCTAGGCTCTACCAATACCTTTACACCAATCATTAGACTTAGCATCACCTTAAAGTCCTTCATTATTGAATATCCATAGGTGATTTGTCTATGCACACCTCCATTGTAGGATTTTATTCACCACTAAATGGTTGGAGAGAAGCCACTTAGGTGACAGTGTTGGTCAATCTCTTGTTGCCATAAGACCTAGGTTGCTTAGTGGGGCTTTGCACTAGGATTACTAAATTTTGCAATAACTTCCTCAGCAAATTTCCTGAGTAGATTGATCTAATCTAGAAACTGGGTGATAACCTCCTTTTTATTCCTTAATGCAAAAGTTGCATGTGGGGGAGAAGAGATCCTAATCACCCCTCCAAGTCACCAAACACTGAAATAGTGCTCCATACTACCTTGTGTGCAAATCAGCTCACAAGGTGACAAATAAGGAAAATGTACAATGGTGTTACACATGGTATGCATAGGAGGTGCCCAAGAGTTCATAAACAAACCCAAAATTACCTTGGGAGGTGTGATCAATGCCTCGAACAACATGAACTATCTTGGGAAATGTTGAAGTGCCTAAAATCAAAATGCAACAAGCCCATGTGGGAAGGTTATAGACTTTATACCATGCCACCACTAGCCAAAGACGGCGTGCCATTCATATCTCCGCCACCTGCATCAGTCATGTCTTCTTACCCACCTCGCAAAGAGCACATGAATGAAAGTGGGCTTCCAATCAAAAGGCACTTTATTCATTTTTGCAATACGGTACTTATGCTTGTTTGTATTTGGGCTATTGGCATGGATTATGGGGTGACCTGGAAGGAAGAGTTTTGACTGTGATCTTGTTCCCTCACCTTAAATGGGGGGTTAATCTTCAATCCTAGTCTAGTCGGACCTCCCTTAATGACCCAATCCACATAGGAGGGGGACTAATTGGGAAACCCTGATTGAGATAGCGTGTTCCATCTATACATTATTCCATACTTACCACTTTCCATCTTACATTACAAGCCCTATATTCCACTTCCATTCGTCAGGTTGAACTAACCATTGGTTCTCTGGCATTTGGCACTCATACATCCTCATACCTGGGTAGGTCCCGGAACTAGAACCTGGGAAGTTGATGCAACTAAAAGAGAAGGAAAAAGTAAATAATGGACACAAAAGAAAAATAAAGAAAAAAATATCAAAATGCAAAAGATGGTCGAGACATGCATATTAGCACGTGGGCAAAACCCAAGCATGAGCACTACCTCACCCCTTATGGCCATCACCCAGCGCTCGAGCACCATATTGCTTCTATACATCATGAAAAAGTGTTAATTTTTCTTAGGGCTATATTGCTCTTTGCTTTAATAACTGCATTTCTTCATTAACACATTAAGTTCACCACATAACATCATAACATTATTCAGATTTACATCATTATTTAGCAGCATATGCAACTATTTAGGAACCACAATATCATCATCATCATCAATGCAGCAGGAACATAAAGGAACAATAGAAGAAAAGAATTCACATATAGAGACACCAGGATTGGTGGAGACCAAGGCAAAACCCACTATGGGGAAAACCATTTCAAATTCTTCTTCTTATTAGATTGTCATCAAATGATTCAGTAAAAGAGAGTACAATGATCCATATCTTCATCTATGCAACTAACCAGCAAAACAACTACAACATCCATGAAATGAATTCAACAATACATATACTCACAAACTTTGATTCTAAACACTGTAATGAACTGTCACTGTCTGCAGTCAACTGCTGAACACTGAGATTTCAACTTTTAGGCCATGGTCGCACAAAGGAGGTGACATGCGAGCGACTATAGCTTTCCCAGTCACTCCCTTAAGCCTAGCATGCGAGCGACTGGGGTCAGATATAGACTGCGGAAACCCTAAACCCCTAATCACATGGAAGGAGAGTTGACCATGCGACTAGAAGGCTCCAGTCGCACGGATGAGCTTCTGAACATGCGACTACAATCGAATCCTTCCTGTTTTGTGCCTGCAACTAGGGCCCAAAACCCTAAGTCAAAGATGCGAGCTTCGAACCCTACAATTTCACCTTAGAGCGAACTTGATCCTCCATGGACGAGACTCGAACCTGTGCAAGCCAAAAACCAAGATAGAAGAGTGTCTCATCATTGTGTCTAAATGAGATAGAGGGCACTTGTATTCAGAGCCTTTCAAGGTGGTCCACTTTGCTTTAGTGCCGACCTTATCAAATATGCACATGCGGGCTTTTCTTCATAAGTACACTTTCCCTTATCCGATTCTAGTGATATTTAGGTCGATTTTGGTCCTCTCGAAAAGAGGAATTCAGTGCAATCACTATCTCCATCAAATGAGCTTTCCAAAGTGGAATTTGATCGCAGTTGCAGATTTTTAACACTACCTCTCAACTAGGGAGAATTCTACCTGTCAATATCTGACCATCGATCAATATGTCATCTTGTCATCATATCCTATCCAGTATCATATATCTCATCATCTCTTATCATCACTAATCATCTCAATCCTTCTATTGCTTATTCCTGATTATCTTTTGATTGTCCCTGCTCATATGTTGAATATTCTCAAATCTAAAAGAAGAAGAATTTTGACATCAGAGGGGAGCTCAATCTACCACCCTCAATCCATCGGGCTACTACCCAGAATCTCTGCCAGCGGGCTACTACCCGGAATCTCTGTCAGCAGGCTACTACCTGGGAATATCGGCGGGGAGTCAGATCTACGACCTGCATCATCATTGAAGAGCAGATCATCAAGGAGCATATCTCAACCTAGAACCACATTGGGGAGCTACTACTCAACTCAGAATCTTATGGGGGAGCTACTACTACGACCCCATATCGAGCAATAGGATATCCAAACACACAGGGGAGCACATCTCAACCCTGGAATCACATCGGGGAGCTCATTCTCAACCCGAACTCATATAGGGGAGAAAATCTCAACCCAATCCCATTGCCTGTCGATCATCCCTTCAGTGACTCTAAGTAGTCATGCGGTAGAACACCTGCATCATAATTGACTTGAGTTGTACACCCCAAGTACCCTCTCAACCCGTTGGCCAAACGGGGAGTTGTATTCCCAACAAGCTCAACTTGTGGGTATGATGCCAACTGGGGTATACTCTGCAAAGACCAAGATAGGGTGAGCTACTACTCCAACCCTATGGGTAATAGATAGGGGTGATACCCTATTGTCCAGAGTTCCCTCAACCCTAGGAGCCCTCTATCTCAATTTCTCACCTTGGGAGCTCACACAGGGGGGAAGAGTTGGCTCGGTGTCCTCGATCAGCGATGCTCTCATCATACTCATATCTAGTATCAGCTTGATCATGTTGCAATAGCAGCAATTTCCTGTTCATACAAGACATAAAATCAAATATCATATTAGAACATAAAGAATCATATATCTATATATATATCACAAAAAGGATACCATATTCATCCTCCCTCTCAAGGAGGTGCCACCACAATCCTGAACTTGTCTCATACAGCAGTACAACAACACTATCTCAATATATGAAGGTATCTCAATCCCAGCCATATGTGGGATTCTTTGTTAATCATATTGTATCCATGTCATATCCAAATCCTGCTCAGATTGCTCTCTAAGGAGTTTCTTCATCTTACCTCATAAGCAACATCGACCTTGGTCGTGCTACAGACCTCTTATCCAAGATATCATGGCAGATATCATAGTAAGGCAACATCCAAATAGGCTCATCTCATCAATAACAATCCTAATCATCATTAGTACATCCAAGTAGTCACATATAGGAGGAATGTCTGAGACAAAAAACTGATCATCTCATGCAAATATCTCGAAGGATGCTCAATGGCAACTTTATGTGAGTGAAGCGGCTCAATCATAAATCAACTCAGGTTCTATGCACATCATGTATATATATGGACAGATGTTCAAAATGGAACATCAACGCTTCAATCAACTATTGGTTACCAAGATGAGTTCAATACTATTTCTTCACAACAAGTTGAAATTCAATTAGAGTGTTCAAGGATTTGCATTTTCACTTTCTAATACTTCTTCAATAGCTTTGCAATATAGATTATCTTTTCCCAACTTCAGAAATCGATTCATCATGCCATGATTCATCATTTCGAGCTTTAGAAACAATCTCTCTCTTACTTGGATCATCAAAGGCTCATTACCTGTCAATAGTAGACCATCAGTATATAAAACCAAAACCAAAATCAAAGTCATACCTTGGAACACTTCTTAAAGTAGAAGTTTGGATCAACACATCTTCTTAGCTTCACCAAAAACAGTCAATGCGTACATATCTGGATCAAGGAGCTAGATTCATTTAAAGCTCTTTGCAAACATAACACGTTTCTAAACCAATATGCTCAGCCTCACATATATCAATATTGTACAATCAAATCAACTAAGTCGGCTCATCAAAGTTTAGAAGCCAAATCAAAACTAATATCAAAGTCATCGCAGTATCAGATTCTTTAGACCAAGTGACAAGCAGGGCTCTCATCAAGTCATGACTTCATCTATTATCGTGCCAACAAGATGTCATAAGCAATATCAACCCAAACTTCATCCAAATGTCAAGTTATGAATTTATTTATGTCAACAAGTAGTCATTTCCAAACAGTATGCTCATAATATAAGTCACTAGATTCAAATGCATACACCAAGAATAAGTCATGCAGGTTCCATCCATGACGTTACTTCATACTAAACCACATCTGTCAATGCTTCAACCATTGTGCTAAGAATAATGAGGCCAATACAAAACCATTATCAAACACCAATATTAGTCATTGAAGGTCACTATGCCCATATAGCATTGTTATCGATGCAAATCATCATTTGTCAAGTCAAATCATTAGTCATTAGGTCAAATCTCAATTTTGCTATCATAGTGAGATCTATAGTCCGGAACAAATCAAGTCAAAGTTCTTAAGTCATTATCAAGAATTATGTCAAAACTCCAAACATTGTTCATCTATATCAATAAGCCAAATCATGTCAAACTCTTGTAGCACAAACTTCAATAGTTAAATCATAATGACATATCGATATGGACACCTGCAAAAACAAGTTCAATCTATATATTCATATTATAATAAACATTCAAACTTTCATGCTCACAGATTTGTCTATTGTCTGTTCCACATCTGTAGGACTAACATCTTTCAGGTGAACATTTAATCTCATGTACAAAACCTCATTTTTGTGTGCTGCAAGCATAGTCACACCCATAGGCCTTCCTCTGTGCGGTTGGGAGATCATAGTCACATCTTTCAATATGATATGCGAGAGACTATAGCCGAATCTGCCCAGAACTATCTTAGTGCCTCAGTCGTACCCTTGAGCAAGCTTCCATGCGGCTGGGAGGCTGCAGTCGCCCCTGTAGGCTTTCTACCATACAACTGAGGCTTAGAGTAATAGAAAACTCTCTCAGCTCAGATCAAAACTTTGTTGCAGATCAATAATATCAGATATTTGTCTATTCATGCTCATAAATCATACTTCAACAATAAAGAGTATATAATGCAAATGACAATAGGAGAAGGGATCTTATGGAGAGATTCTCCCTCTGAATGGGAATCTTCAGTCATCTTCATTCATGCCATCAACCTTGTTGATTTGCGGTAGCATCGGATGTGCTCTAGCCACGAAAATTGGTGGAGAGGCTAAGGCACATGAGATCTCCAATACCCAGAAAGGGTTTGGGTAGATTCTAAACAGTTTGGGAGATATTAAAAATTAATATTTTTAATGGAGTCCCTAAGTCTAAACTTAGGGAAAATAGAATATTAATGTGAATTAATATAAAACTGTGTTAGAATGGTCCAAAATCCATGGATCAAGCCAGATCTAACCTTAGTCGTTGATTAGGGGCTTAATCTCGCCCGTTGATTTGTCAACGAGAAAAGTATAAGAGGAGGCTTGAGGTTCACTTGGAGAACACACCAGAGTGATCAATCATTCTATTCTCTAGAGCGGGGTTTGCTAAGAGAGATAGAATTAGTGATTAGAGTTGCAGCTGAGGGGCAGTGAATACAGAAGTAGAGAGGCAAAGATAGCACCAAGAAGATCAGCGCAGTAGCTGGAGAGAGGGACGCAGAAGTAGCCAAGGGTTCACGCAGAGCCAGCCAGGGCTCACACAGAGGCAGCCAGGAGCTGCGCAGTGCCTCAGAGGGCCAGTGTGGGTGACGCAGAGGGCCAGAGGGCTGACGCAGTGCCGCCAGAGGGCTAACGCAGGGCAAGCCAGAGTGACACTGGGCTAACGCTGGGCCAGAGAGAGGTTGACGCAGTCCCTAGAGGTTGACATTGGTGTTTCATGGGGCATATTGGAGCTGTAGAGCTGCCAGAGTGTTTATCTGGGGTTTCAGTCGGAATATCTACTTCCAAGTAGAGAGGTACTATTGCCGAGATATTTCTCTGTTGGGTGCGTCGGATTTGGCACCCAGGTTGTATTCTGAAACTGCTTAATAAATCAAACCCTCAGATAGCTACACTGGTTTTCCCGCATTCGGTTTGTCCAGGGGCATTAGTCCAAAAAAACAGTGTCACTTGTGTGCTTGTTTCTATTTCCTTCAGTTGATGATCTATAATGTGTTGAGCATGCATTTGTATTTATTTCCAGTGTTTACATGGTAAATAACTTGTTAATTAATAGAACAAGTAGGTAGGAATAAATCAGTAAAGTGCATGAAGGGTTTCTAACGTGTCAAACTTAGAAATTCCAACATGGTATCAAAGGGTGGTTGCAAATCACAAGAGAACTGAGGACATCAGCCAAGCAGAGCAGCAGCAGCAGAAAACAGTTGTCCCGAGTGACAAAAGTTGTTCCTAGCAGCAAAGCAACAAGTAAGGGGTGATGCAGTTCCTACGTCATCAAGTTCGAGCCAAGAAGAGGCTACGCAGACGTTGAGGGAGGCAAAGACAGGCTCACGCAGAGCCACGCAAAGGTCAGGAGGGCTGACGTAGTTGGCTGAGGAGGCTGATTTGACAGTGTCGGGATTGCGTAGAGCCTAGGAGATCTAACCTTCAATTTGCTGGGGTTTAGGAGGCTGTGGGTAAGTTGCAGAGTGGAGCTGGTGGGGCACTGTAGTCAGAACAGTACCTAACAGGGCAAGGCCAAAGTAGAGGGAGTTGCTGCCGAGGTGGATTTCTAGCCAAGGAATCCAAATCAGTGTTGCAATTGCACAGACGATTGGCAAGGGGCATCTTGACATTGGCAGAAGGGTTTTCAGGAGGGAAATCGAGGCTCAGAGCAGTCATACCAAGAAATTCCAGGAGGGAAGTACAGGAGCATAGAAATGGCATTACACGGAGTAAGAGACTAGGACAGACTGGACGAAGCCTCAAACTTCGTCATTTGGAAGGCCAAAATCTTATCCGTACTAGACAGGAATCGTGTCAAGCACTTCACCTTCAGGACGATAGCTATCCCAGTTGACCCGGCTGATAACGATAGGTACGAGGATGCAATGGTGAGGCCTAAGAGTATCATCCTTGACGGGGTCAAGGATCATATAGTACCACATATTGCCAAGAAGAACACGGCACAGGAGATGCGGAAGGCCCTAACCAAGTTGTATCAGCATACTTCCGTGCAGAAGAAGATGCTACTAGAAAATCAGCTGCGATCATACCAGATGAAGAAGGGAGAACAGATCGATCCATTCCTCAGTCAATTGAAGGAGATCCGGGATCAGCTGACTTCCATAGGGGCAACGCAGGATCCAAAATTGATGGTAAGAATAGCTCTGAATGCAGTCTCAAAAGACTAGGAGGTGTTTGTCCAGAGTATATTGGGCAGGGCGACCCTTCTAGATTGGGAGGAAATATAGGCTGCTCTTCGACAAGAAGAGATCAGAAGGCTGAGCAAGGCGAGAAGCAGTGGCAAGGGGATCAAAAACAAGGAGGAGGAGGAGGAGGATGTTGCCCTAGCATCTGAGGGAAAGCAGGAGAAACAGAAGAAGGACCTCTCCAAGGTCTAATACTTCCACTGTGGCAATCTGGGTCATTATGCAACGCAGTGTCCAAGGAAGAAGAGTAAGGGAGAGGCCTCTGAGACCAAGGCAGCGCCACCAAGGGCAAAGAAGGAAGTGGAGACAGACGATGATTGTGCCATGAGTGCTCATGGCCACTTCAGAAGAAGTGGGGAACATTGCGTTGTAGTCAGGAAGACTACAGACGATAAGGGGCAGGATCCTCGAGGTACCCAACCTCTTGAATTAGACCTTGCTACGGGAGCCCCGAAGAGGAGTAGCAGTACTGGCGATCTCAGTAGACACGGATGTGGATGGAGCGACAGAGGAGCTACAGTGCAAGAGTCCCAGGACATGCAAGGCTACCAGGTTGCAGTAGTGCAAGAGGCACGGGAGTGTTGCACCAATGCAGGATGGCACAAAGAGGTGTGCAACGGTGCGAGATGCATGGAATTGTTGCAGCAACGCAGAGGTCAGAGAGGAAGCACTTTTCAGTGACAAAGGGAGCTTCAGCATTAGGAGTGTTTCTAGCTTGATGGAGATGTCAAAGTTGGGAGATCAGTTACTTACTTCTTAGTAACTGGGTTGCAGTGCAGATGCAGCAATGGCAGTGGTAGGGCCATGGGCAGCACGGATGCAGAGGGAGTTGCAGTATGGATGCAGCAGTGGCAATGGCAAGGCCATGGGTAGCAGTACAGGGTCCAGCAATGTAAAGGATGTTGAGCAACAGGCCTACCATCAGCACAGGGACCGATGTCGGATGATCAAAGTGATGCTCAGTGAGCAGTATTACTAGAGCACAGTCCTCGCTAAGAGGGAGTGTTGATATGGGGTAGCATCGGATGTGCTCTAGCCACGAAAATTGGTGGAGAGGCTAAGGCACATGAGATCTCCAATACCCAGATAGGGTTTGGGCAGATTCTAAAGAGTTTGGGATATATTAAAATAATTAATATTTTTAATGGAGTCCCTAAGTCTAAACTTAGGGAAAATAAAATATTAATGTCAATTAATATAAAACTGTGTTAGAATGGTCCAAAAGTCATGGATCAAGCCAAATCTAATCTTTGCCATTGATTAGGGACTTAATCTTGGCCATTGATTTGTCAACGAGAAAAGTATAAGAGGAGGCTTGAGGGTCACTTAGAGAACACACCAGAGTGATCAGTCACTCTATTCTCTAAAGCGGGGTTTGCTAAGAGAGATAGAATCAGTGATCAGAGTTGCAGCTGAGGGGCAGTGAATACAGAAGTAGAGAGGCAGAGGTAGCACTAAGAGGATCAGCGCAGTAGTCGGAGAGAGGGATGCAGAAGCAGCCAAAAGTTCACGCAGAGCCAGCCAGGGCTCACGCAAAGCCATCCAGGAGCTGCGCAGTGCCTCAGAGGACTAGCGTGGGTGACGCAGAGGGCCAGAAGGCTGACGTAGTGCCTCCAGAGACTAACGCAAGCCAAGTCAGAGTGACACTGGTCTAACGCTGGGCCAGAGAGAGGCTGACGTTGGGGTTTCGTGGGGCAGATTGGAGCTGTAGAGCTGCCGGAGTGTTTATACGCAGTTTCAGCCGGAATATCTGCTTCTGAGTAGAGAGGTACTACTGTTGAGATATTTCTCTGTTGGGTGAGCCGGATTTGGCAACCAGATTGTATTCTGAAACTGCTTAATAAATCAAACCCTCAGATAGTTGCACCAGTTTTCCCGCATTGGGTTTTTCCAAGGACATTAGTCCAAAAACAACAGTGTCACTTGTGTGCTTGTTTTTATTTCCTTAAGTTAATGATCTGTAATGTGTTGAGCATGCATTTCTATTTATTTCCAGTATTTACATGGTAAATAACTTGTTAATTAACAGAACAAGTAGGTAAGAATAAATCAGTAAAGTGCATGAAGGGTTTCTAATGTGTCAGACTTAGAAATTCCAACAAACCTATCTATAAGGTTATCATGAATCAGTAGATCTGTTAGATCATAAAGCCAGACCATACACATATTCATCATGGTGATCTTATGTTATCATCAGCTACTACCTCATGACATCAATCTATCATCAAGTGTTAGTGTCAAATAGCTAATAGGAACATACTTCAAGAATCATGATCACGTGCATTACTTCTTTGTCACATAACTCAATCCATTAAGTTAGGGCATTCAATCTTACCATATGCCATAATCAACAAGCACATCCAAACATAACCATGGTCAACAAAAGATCCTGAATATCAACATCAATGTTAGATTTCTATCATCATGGCTATCATCATGGCTATCATGCTTTTCACAAACATTATTAGTAGCATCAAGTTACCATCTATTAGAATCAAGGTGCTAGCCTTCTTCATGGGATCAAGATATCAAAAAAATGATAGATGTTAGCCAAACATCAAGTATGCCACTATATCAAAGATCAAGTTTAAGTAGCCTCATAGAATCAAGAAGTTCATCATGTCTAGAAGGTAAGATACTTGTTCAATATCAAGTGCACCATTTCATCATAAGAGCCATTAATCCAAATTACTTTCATATGCATGCATGAACCATTTGAGAAGGAGATATTCTCAACATACCTTCGGGCTTACCTTGATATCCAATATTGAAATAATATACCATGCATACGTTGTAGTATTCAAATACCTGTGCATCTTTTCATTTGACATAGGCAGCTTGTAGCACTTTGTGATTTTCATCAGGTGTCTCTTTACCTTTTCCAGCGCTAGCCATCCTTCCTGCATCTCAAATGATCCTTAAGAAGGATCCACTTATCACATTTGATTAAGGAGGTTAGAAACATCCATATACTCAAATATACATGCAAGAAGTACAAGTAATGATCAAAACAATAATCAGATCAATAAGCCTAAACAAAAGTAAGGACATAAAGAAGCATCATAAATCGGAAAGAACATATCTTCAATAAGAGGTGATCCTCTCCCTCTTGAACCAGCCTTCAAGAGCCATCACTATCCATAGTCCACTTGATGCCTTTACTATTTCAATCAACTTTATCAACAACCAGGCCTACTAGAGACTATACCATCTAGGGCTTCATCAAATTTTTCCCAAGTGCTTGAGAATCTTTACTTTGACCATGCCAGGGTTTCTGGATTTCATATCTCAAATCTTGCCATAAACTAGGGTACCTTTCAAACCCACCCCGCATGATATCCATCAAACCCTAATACACAAATTGCCTAAGGTTATCTTCAAACCCTAGAATTATTTTAGGTCTCCTCCATCTTCGCTTGCTTCCATCAAAGGTGTATGCATGGGGGTGATCTCCATGACTTTTCTTTAGCCCAACTCTGATACCATGTTAATTTTTCTTAGGGCTATATTTTTGCTTTAATAATTGCATTTCTTCATTAACACATTAAGTTCACCCCACAACATCATAACATTATCAGATTTGCATCATTATTCAGCAGCATATGCAACTATGTAGAAAGAACAATATCTTCATCATCAACGCAGCAGAACATAAAGGAACAATAGAAGAAAAGCATTCACACATAGAAACACTAGGATTGGTCGGAGACCAGGGCAAAACCCACTACGGGGAAAACCCTTTGAAATTCTTCTTCTCATTAGATTGTCATCAAATGATTCAGCAAAAGAGACTACAATGATCCATATCTTCATCTATGCAACTAACCAGCAAAACAACTACAACATCCATGAAATGAATTCAACAATATATATACTCAAAAAACTCTGATTCTGAAGACTGTAATGAACTATCACTGTATGCAATCAACTGCTGAACTTTGCGGTCACTGAGCCAAATCTTCAGAAGACTAAGACTTCAACTTTTAGGCCCTGGTCGCACGGAGGAGGTGACATGTGAGTGACTATAGATTTCCCAATCGCTCCCTTAAGCCTGGCATGCAAGCGACTGGGGTCAGACCTAGACTACAGAAACCCTAAACCCCCAGTCGCATGAAAGGAGAGTTGTATGTGCGACTGGAAGGCTCTAGTTCTAAGGATGAGCTTCTGAGCATGCGACTATAGTCGAATCATTCATGTTTTGTGCCTGCGACTTGGACCCAAAACCCTAAATAAGAGATGTGAGCTTCAAACCTTGCAATTTCACCTCAGAGTGAACCTGATCCTCCTTGGACGAGCCTCAGACCTATGCAAGCCAAAAACCAAGATATAAGAGTGTCTCATCATTGTGTCTAAATGAGGTAGATGGCACTTGTATTTATAGCCTTTCAAGGTGGTCCACTTTGCTTTAGGGTCGACCTTATCAAATATGCACATGTGGGCTTTTCTTCATAAGTACACTTTCCCTTATCCAATTTGAGTGATATTTAGATCAATTTGGGTCCTCACGAAAAGAGGAATTCAATGCAATCGTTATCGCCATCAAGTGAGTTGTCCAAAGTGTGATTTGACTGCAATTGCATTTTAAACAAAAAGGAACCCTTGCATGTCTCAGCCCCTGATGGACAATGAGTTGCCTCATCATTAAGGGGGCAATAACTGTTATATCTCATACAAAGCAAGCTCTAACCCTTTGAGCTACGAGTAGTAATACAAAGAAAAATCAAGAAAAAGTAAAAAGGAGCACAAGAGGGGTGGAAAAACAAAGATCGAGTTGGTAACTCATGCATCCACGATTGCCCCCTCCTCACATCTATACACTTAGGATATGGATCCCCATCATGTTGGTCCCTTTGACCATGACACTTGGCCATGAAGTCTTCTCCCTTTCTTTTCCCTCAATATTCACATGACACCTATTGATTGAAAGCTGGGTTGAGGAAATCTCACTTCCCCTTAGGAGTTGGAAACACCTAATAAGGTTGTCCTTTAGCCACTCTTACCAAGGGAGGTAACACCATTCGGAATTCAGAGCCCCAAATTTGGAAGGGAAACCTTGTTTGAAGTGTCAAATAGCCCATTACTAGTGTAAATTTCGCACTACGAAATTATTCTACAGCTGAGAAAATTTTGCTATGAAATTTTATTGCAACGATTGGAAATTATTCTCCTAGTTGTTAATTAAGTTAACAATTTATTTGCTATGGCAAATATTGAATAAATCACACTGCAACGTTCACAAATAAAACTACGAAAAATAATAGCGCTAGAAACTGAGAAATATGCTAGCACACACATCAAAATTAACACAGTTATTTTTGGACAAATCTTCTCGAGAAAACCCAACATGGGAAAACGGTGCAACAGTTAAGGGTTTCATTTATTAAGCAACAATGAAATTATCTAAGTACAATCTGGATGCAAAAAACTGGCAATCCTACAGAGAAAATACTAGCAAAAATAATCTGATGGAAATTACCCTCACTCCAAGCAATCCTTGCACTGTCTAAGCTCTGAAAGACTAGTCGTCCAACTTGGCCTAGGCAGGCTCTGCGTCAACCTGATGCTACCTATCACATGTGTTGCTTGAATCGACTGCCAGTCTCGCCGTTGTGCCTGTGTTGAATGGGAAAATGCTTCTCCGACCCTCTGGAACCTCTGCCCTCATTGAGCACATTCAACACATCCGCTAGAAGGTCTATGATATATTGGATAGAGCCATTGCTAAGTATAAGCATTGTGTTGTATCGGCTGCAACCACCCTCCAAAATTTTGCCCTCTAGTACTAAAAACGTCTTCCTTCCTCAGCAAATCAAACTACCCTCTAAAGCCTCTGCGCAGTTTCCTTGAGAAATCTCGGCCTCTCTCAGCAATGCACTCAACGGATCTGGAAATCTTCCTTCGGCTTCACTGTCTTTGCCCCTCTCTGTCTCTACTTCCCTCTTGAAGCTCGAACTCTTCCAGCACTGATGGCTCTCTAGAAAAATCGAACTCTCCAAAGAAATCAAACTCCGAGTGTGTTCTCTCAAAGGAAATCGAACAAGTGTGTTCTCCATCTACCCATCGACTTCTTCTTCTAATCCCTTGTTGGACCTCTAACGGCTAAGATTAAAACTTAATCAAGGGCCCAGATTAATTCCTTGTCGATCCATGCGAGTTTCTAGATGATTCACACCTTATCTCAATTAATTCTAAATTCTAATTAATTAACCCCTTCTCCTAAGTTTAGACTTAGGAAATAATTAAAAATAGGCTAATAATCTAATTGGGAGACTTCTAAGTGGAATTTCTAGAAATGATTTATAGGTTATGGAGAACTCTTGTGTTTTAGCCTCTCCACAAAGTTTCGAGTCTAGAACACCTCCAATGCTACAGAAACTAGCACTCCCTCTTAACGAGGAAGGTGTTTTCTCTAGTGTTGCACACTTAGCCACATCACTCTATCTTTGTACCACCCTCTGTGACATTGTTGATGTCTGGCCACTACCCAGCAGCCACTGCGCAACTCTGTTGTTGTTGACACTGCCATATTGTTGCCAACCCTGCATCTGCATTGCAACTCCCTCTCAATTGTTGTTGCTGCAACTGCAACTACTGCAACTGAGAAGCATCCTAAATATTGAACCAACTGTGTTCAATATGATGCATCTGTATCCCGAGTCCTGACTGTTGAAGAATCTAGGGCAAAACAATATCTTAATGATTCTTCACTTTATGATAATTGCTTGTGATGTCTTCCCTCTAGTTAACTTCTTTTATGTTAGTGTGTTTGTTAATCATCAAACAGTTATCAAAACTAGAAAATCAACAAAATGCAAATACACAAGATGTTGGCTCCAAGCCAGGGAAAAAACCTCTCCTCTTGAGAGGAAAAACCCATCAATCTCTTCTTATAGATATTTGTTGACGAATACCAAGAGCCTTGAAAACACTAGATACAAAATTACCTCCAACAAATTTGTCACTATCTGAATGCAGTCTTCGTTCTTCAAATGACAAGATTCTTACTTCTCACTGTATTGTCACAAGTCTCCTTCTTTGGAATGTCACTATCTAAAGAGATTCTCGGTCTCCTTCTTTGGACTGTCACTGTCTAAAGAGATTCTTAGTCTCCATCCCGCTTTACTGTCCAAGCACAAGTCTCGGCCTTCTTCACAGTTATCGGTAATGTTTAAGTCTTGGCTTCCTTCTTTTCTAATCACAGTCACAACCTCGGTTTACTGTAGATTTCGTTCAACAATTGGAGTCACTTATATGATGTCCTATGACAGTATATCTTCGTTGAGGTTACTTGCTATCAAAAAGATGTAACCCGAGAGTATATCTTGTACCCAATCCTCTACGTGCGGTGATACTTCTTCATTTCACTTCTTCATTGTATTCATCAGAGATGTCCGAAGATGATGGTCGTTTAGAGGTGAGATTATTCCTTATTTATAGTGACTATTGCTTGCACTGTGAGCCAACATGAGTGCTTGGAAATAGGCCGACATTCCTAGTAAGGAGATCACTATCTTCTTCATAGTCGAGCTGCCAAAGGGATAGTGACAATCACTTAGGAGAGTAGACCTTGACTTTTATGACTTCTTTAAAATATTTATGACAAGACAACAAATCTTAAAGACATCAAGAAGAAGTCATTGACCTATAAACACTTCTTGCTCATGAACCCATGATGCAATGAATAATAAATTTATTTGTGTCTTTTCTACATAAAATTATAATTACAAGTCATAATGAAAACTGAACCTAGTTACATTTTCTTCAACACTGACTACTACTAGCCACTGCACCTGCTAACTTGCCAGCTGCCAGGCCAACTTGTTCTTGGAGGGTATTTAGACACTTTTAAAGACAAAAAAAAAAAATCTTTACAAGTTACAATGTGCCCAATGGGGTCTTCAACTTATAACAATGACTCTTTTGACTTCTTGACCTAGGACAAACCCTAGAAGCACTCAATGGCCGCTTGACATATAAAATAAAAGACCTTGAGCATGAAACCCATGCTCCAAAAATAATAATAATAATTTTCTTTCATTTTACAATTTACAAGAATCAAAAGTACATTTCATATTTATGAAGACCGAACCTAGTTACACATTTTTCAACACTCCCTTTTAACTAGGGAGGTATTCATAAATAGTACATGGACATTCTCAATCTGAAGAGATCTCATAAGAAGAGTCGAACTGGTAACCCATTTGGTTAGCATCATACCAACCAGCTTTGTCACATAGTAAGGCCTTGACTAACATCTCTATCTCTCCACAAGATCAAAGCACAATGCTAGTGAAACCAATGATTTATAGACACCATCATCATTGTCTCTCAAGGTACATACTCCACTCGAGTGTTCACAAAGTATGACCTTCTTTGGACTATTCTTATATTGGATAGCTACTCCTGAAAGATTATCGATTCACGACTACTCTCATCTTGGATGCCCTACCTCATCCTCAAAGAGTATCGGATGCCAGATGCTTACCCAATTCTCCATTCTATCTTCCCAAGTGAAGACAAGAATGATGTGCATATCTCTCCCTCTCAACTAGGGAGGATACATCAACCAAACCAAGCTTGTCTCTCAAATACACAAGCTTCTTATTAGGAAGAGATTTTGTCAATATGTCAGCTACCTGCTCATAGGTGGAGACACATTGTAGCTGCAACACACCATCTTGTACTAGCTTCCAAATGTAGTGACACTTGTTGTTGATATGCTTTGTCTATCCATGAAACACTGAGTCTTCAAACAATCATATACAACTAGTGTTATCACAATGTATCACTGTAGGGTCCAATGGTCCTTCAAATTGGTCAAATAGCAGCTTCCTCAACCAGAACGTTTCTTTGCTTACTTCACAGGTTGCAATATACTCTGCCTCAACACTACTCAAAGCAATTGTATCTTGCTTTCGGCTCATCCATGAGATCATGGAGGATCCCAAACTGAAACATCCTCCTGTACTGCTCCTTCCATCTTGCTCACTGTCTCCCCAATTGGAATCTGTATATCCAATCAAGTGGACATCATTCCTCCTATCGTACTTCAGGCAGTAGTGGATGATTCCTTGTAGATATCTCAGAATATGTTTTGTTGTTATCCAATGATCGTGCTTTGGCTCCACTTGGAATTGACTAAGAACATTTACTTCAAAGCATATGTCTGGTAGAGTGTTCACCAAGTACAACAATAAGCCAATGAGTTGTCTATACCTAGAAGGTTCCACATGGCTTGATTCGGAACTCCTTAGTCTTTTTAGGTTTGTGATCATCGAGGTTGTCATTGGTTTGCAATCCATCATGTTAAGCTTCTTCAACATCTTGATCACATACTTTCCTTGACCTAGATAGATCTCATCAGGTCCTTGCTAGACTTCTAGTCCCAAAAAGTAGTGCATAAGCCCTAGATCCTTCATATCAAATTTTGTTGATAGTTGCTTCTTGCATTCTTCAATTTGACCTTCTACACCTGTCAAGAGAAGATCATCTACAAACAGAAGAAAGATTATCGGTTCTCCCTTTACAACCTTAATATAAAGGTTTGGGTCAGCAAAACTCTTTGTGAAGCCTAATCTCTGTAGGTATGCATCCATCCTAGCATACGATGCGCTTGGTGCTTGCTTAAGGCCATATAATGCCTTCTTCAATCTGCAAACATATGCCTTTATGTCTTTAACTTCAAATCCCAAGGCTTGTTCTATATAGACTTCCTCATCAATTGGGCCATTCAGAACTGCAGCCTTGACATCCATTTGATGGATGTTCCATCCCATTGATGCTGCCAAAGAGACCAACGAACGCATAGTTGTATACCTTGCTGACGAACCAAATGTCTCTTCATAGTCAATGCCTTCTAGCTGAGAGAAACTCCTAGCCACAAATCTTGCCTTACACTTGTCAATACTTCCATCTGCTGCATGTTTGATCTTATAGATCCATTTGGAAGTTACCAAAGATTTGTCTTCGGGCCTAGGCATGATCTCCCAAACTCCATTCTTCATTATACATTGATATTCTTCATTCATGGCATCCTTCCATTCTTGATGATTGACAGCTTCTTCAAAAGTGGATGGATATGCTTCTATTAGTTTTGTCTTGTAGGTTCCATACCCAAAATATCATTTGGGCTTCTTGCTTTCCCTGAATGTGTTTTGAGCTGCCCCATGACCCTCTACATCAAGTAGTGTAGACTTCAACTGGTTATGTCATTTTCTTGATTCAGGGATGACCACAAGTTGAATAGGTTCACTGGAAACTTCATCTTCATGATTAGATTCTTCTTCTTCCTAGATAACTTCTTCAAATGCTAGAAGTTCCTCATCAACAAAGTCGATAGCAAGTTCCTTAGATTTCTTGAATGTGATGCTTTCATCAAATATAACATCTCGACTTACTTCTATATGGTGTCCTCCCTTTATGTAGATCCTATAGGCCTTAGAAGAGTCACTATAGCCAACAAATATTCCTCTCATGCCTAAAGGGTCCAACTTCTTTCTTTTGTCCTTCAGTATATGAATATATATAGGACAGCCAAAAATTCGGAGATGATCCACAGTTGGTTTCTTCCCAGTGAATACTTCTTTGGTAGTTTTGTTATCTAGTGACCAGTGGGGACTTCGATTTTGAATATATATAGTTGTCTTTGTGGCTCCTCCCCACAGAAATTTCGGTGGATCTTGATCATGCAACATTGTTTTTACACTTTCTTCAATGGATCGGTTCTTTCATTCTGCAACTCCATTTTGTTCAGGATTATATGGGACTATTAGCTCCCTCTTAATCCCAGACTCCTTACAGAAGGTTATGATTTCCTTGGATGTTTATTCTCCTCCATTATCAGGCCTCGGTTCTTGATTCTTCTTTCTGTAAGGTTCTCTACTTCAGCTTTGAATTCTTGAAATTTGGTAAATACTTCATCCTTGCATTTCATCAAATAGACCCATGTTTTTCTTGAATGATCATCTATGAATGTGACATAATATAGATGACCTCCAAGTAATTTAGGAGTCATAGGGCTTGTTACCACTCAAACCAGCAGGGGATCTAAAGGGAGTTCCTAAGAGGGAAACTACGAGGCTAAGGGCAACGGCGAAGGCTTAGCCCACTGTCACCAAAGCTAGGTCTCCCCGCTCTTTACGGACTTTCACCGATGGGAGGAGTCTCGGTAGTGTAGGGATCACTTTGTAAAGTAGATGTCAATGGATAAATGAGAAATGACCCTGAAAACCCTTTCCCAAGGATGGAGTGAAGAATGGACCTTTCTTAATCTTTAAGCAAGGGACTTGGTCCACCAGGGATAAGGGGTGAGGATTGGAGGGTTGAGGGAGAAAGGATCGGCCTATAGATGAGTTTCTCAAACCCTATAATCCTTGGAAACTTGGATTCCCAAATGGTCCTTAACAAATAGTCTTTATTGAGAAGTGGGACCACACGAGGCCAAGTGGACCCAGCCCAGGTTCGGGGATGGAATGCAGCAACCAATGATGTTCCTATCCTGGACAAGGTGAGGGGAAAGGACCAAACAAGAATACTTACTTTGAAAGTTTGAATTGATCCTATGGAGGTCTAGCCTTAGGGATGCCTAAGCAAAATTCGATCCTAGAGCTAAGGCTTGGGATTCCCGAAGATTCCACTGTTAGAATTGCCTCAAATTTGGAGAAGAGGGAGGGGACCCACTAGCGCAGTAGCCTATAGGAGATCGAAGTTTTTCCTTTGGTCAATTCTTAGGAAATTGATGCCCTAGGTGACCTAAGGGGGTTAGACATGGGGAAAAGGGGAAAATGGTAAAAGGAAGGTTAAAATGATCACCTCTTTAAGGGACCAGTGTCCAATTCACTTGGGGATATGGAGTCAAGGTTGGTGATGAGTAAGTACTCGATTTCTTGATCAAGGAGGCCTAGAAAGTCAACTTCATCCAATGTTGAGAGAAAGAAAAGAAAAGTGATCTTCAAGCATTTATACTTCAAAGCAAACGATGCAATCTTATCGAGACAAATAATCTCTAGGACATTTCATTCATATCACATTGCCCCATACATTAAATTAGCTAAAACATTCTCAATTCCGCATTTCAACTACGCAACAACTAGCCCTAATTTTAGTAGTATGCAACAACAAGAATAATAACATCAAAAATTCACTTACAACATTAAAGAGTATATCCAACCATCATTTCGTTCACAAGACAAAGCTCCAAGATAAGATAAAAAGCCCAAATCCATACGTCAAAATTCATCCATCTCCAAAAAAATATCCTCCAACGAAAAATTGTGAAGTTCTCTATGATTCAAGAGATCCCAAGTCAAGTGATGATACAAATGAATGTATCTAACATCAATATATAGCCTCCTAAGGAGTTTGAATTAGCCTATGGGCCTACATTAGCCCCCAATGATAAAATAATGTGCAAATAAAAACCCTATTAGTGACAAGCCCACCAAACTAGCTCACAAATGTAAAAATAAGCCTCACAAGGGGCCAAATAATAATATGTACATGTCGTAGGGCCCTCCAAAGACATAATAATATCCAGAAGTGCCATATTGAGGAATAAATTCCTAGGAATATGATGGACAAGGGGGTGGCCCCTTGTTCTCCAAGTAGTAGACCTATGGTGCTCTCAATCAGTCTGAGGACACATAAATGCCCCCACGAGTCTCCATATGAATCAAAGATGCCTATAGATCCTCTGCAAGGGTCCAAGTGGTGGAATGAACGCTGCCATGACATCGTACAAGTCCTGGGACGCCTGCCAAGAGTGTGGGGCTACTATGGGGGCCCGCTAGGCATAATGTACCAAGCATATCACCATCATCCCAAAAGTGGATCGCTAGTAGTCTCTGAGCATCCACGATGATCTGTGGAGTGTTGTCTGCTACTGTGGAGGCCCATGGATCTCTATGCACACCCTACATGTGTCAATGTAGACCTTTGGGGGTTAGGAACCAATATAGGAAGACCAAACCCAAATGGAAACCATCTATAATCTTGCATAAGATCCAATGTGTTCCCTAGGCGTCCAGTACAACCAATCATTAAAATAATCGAGTAAATGAGCTTATAAATCATGGATAACAAAGTGGGCACTTCATAATGGCATGCCCTTCCATAGTGGGCTCTAGCATGTGCTAGTGTCTCCAAGCTCCAAAGAGGGTTAGCCAAGTACCTTATTAGGTGGTTTCAACCCTTAAAGGTGATAATATGTCTAAGGTACATCCCTCTAATGGGGGTGGCAAGTGACAAATAAGTGGAATGGAATAGGGAATGAGAGGGGCAATCCTGGGCCACATAGTGGGGCATAGGGGTAGCTAGATAAGGGGAAGCCCACACCTAGGTATGTAATGTGTAGAAGGGAGAAATCGTATTACATGAGATGCCCCGGCCTTGATTTTTCCACCCTTTTTTATATGCCTTTTGCCTTTTATGAATTTCTTTAATTAACTGCTCGAGGCTCAAAGGACAAGAGCATGATATGTAAGATATGGCAATGATTACCCCCTTTTAGGTAGGGCAGTTCATTTCCCTCTAGGGTTTGGGACAATCATGGGTTCCTGAATGATAAAGGAGGCTCATCTAGGGCCTACGGAACCAGGGTGATGGCCATGGATTGGGGTAGAGCTCATGCATTAGCTTTTGCCCATGTGCTGATTATTTTGTCCCGGCGTTCTTTTGCATTTTGTGGTACAATTTCCTGTTAAATGTGGCCAATTATGCTTTTCACCTTTTCTTTTAATTGCTTCAACCTTCAGGGCATCATTCTAGGCCTAACTCAAGGTGGGGGCAAGGGGATAAGGAGGCTGGCCGTATGTGGACCCAAAATGGGAATGTGGACCCAAGTGGGAGAAAATATGAATGGGGGTATAGTGAGTGGAAAGGGAGTATTATGTGTGGGTAAAGGAGTAGGACAACGCACCCAAAGTCAGGGTTTCCGAAGTAGTACCACCCTAAAACCAAATAGTCAATAAAGGAGATCCCACAGGACTAAGATCCAAGGGTAACAACCAAAAGAGATCAAGGAGACATGAGCACAAACTAAGCCCACTCTTTCCGCCAAATCCCCCCATCAATCCATACTCAGAAGTATCCATGATAAGTAAACCCAAAACTCAATTACCAAATGACAAGACATACCTTTAGATTCGGAAGGCCCACCTTCACACATATGATCAATACCGGTGGGTGAGGGACCACATGGCTGGCTCAAGTGGCAGAGAAATGGCACAATGAGTCAATAGGAGACACCAAAGGGCTACTGGCTGCCGGTTGAGGCTCATCATGGAGAAAAATTTCTCTTGGGGATACCACCCACAAAGTGGTGGGTAACATTTGGCTCCAACTGGGACGTGATCTCTCGAAGAAGTGGGCGAGGCTGCTCAAACGAGAGATCACAAGAACTCCAGTTATCTCTTGGTCACCGCAGACTTGTTATCTGCACATGTTAAAGATCAAAGCCATGAGGCAGCATGTTTTTCACGGTGTCTGATTATCAACCATGCTTAATGTTAGCTCATAAACCAATAAAATATGCAAAATATATATATTATTTATTTATTTTATTTTTTATTTTTTTATATGCAATCTAATCTATCATGAGAAACATCATATGCAGTTAGTTCTAATGCAAAAATCATCATGCAATGCATCCTACCCTAACATGCATATAGTAATGTTAATACTAAGTGTAATCATAGAGCTAGTGCAACCAACATATCATTACATCAATATGCATATGCCTGCCAGTATGTTTACTCATGTAGCAACCCCCAAATCGAACATGGACATATTCACATGGCATATGAAGTGGGTGGGAGGCGGGAAAATATGATCTGCATTTGAGGTAGACAGAGGTCCCTGGAGAAAGATAACTGGTGATTCTAGACGTCCAGGGCTCCCCTTCTAGGTACAAAATGGAGGAATGAATGATTACTCTCGAGAACTCCTCATCACAATCACTGCTTTTAACATCATGCTTTGAGAATGTCACATGGTTGTGCTGAGAGGGGAACGAAGGGTGAGAGAAAGAAGGAATGCAACAAATAGGTCTCTCAATGCGATGGTCACAGCGGAGAGGGGAGGTCGCGGAGTGATCATAATCCTAAGGATGGGCCAAAGGGGATAAAGTATATTAAATGAAGGGCTCTTTCTTGACACCATATTCAGAAAGGGGAAAAGGGGCATGGTCACTCAAGGTGATACCAAAAGGGATGAAGGACTTACTTGAGGAAGACTCAAGGTGATGAACAAAAGGGAAGGCAAAGGGGAGGGTGAAGTGTCATATTCAACGAGTTTTCCTTCCCCAAAATCTAAAGGCTCAAGTGATTTGAATACATAATCATAAGGTGGGTAAGTAAGAGCCTCATTGCTTTCCTCATTTTAGGTATTAACAATTGGGCCTTCATCAAAAAGAGAGTCAAAGATTGGGCTTTCGTTAAAAGGAGATTCAATCACTTCCATCAAAGATTGTCCTTCTTTATGCAAGGGAAAACAATAATTCTCCTTTCCAAGGGTATCAATGGGTATGTCATCATAAATAGCGCCTAAGGGGAAGGGAAGACCAATCTCATCCTCATCCTCTTTGTCGGTGTCATAAATTGAGGACCAACAATTTCCCATTTCTCCTTTTCAATGTGGAAATAATCTTCAATGTCAGTTTTCAAGGGGCTAATGGGATCATCTTTCTCAAGATTTTCAAAAAAGGATTCATCGGGAATAATATCCTTGAGAAAGGTAGGGTTGGTCTCAATTTCAATTTCCATAAATTCATCCTTCCCAACACGTGTCCTCAAAATCATCATTTTCATCATGTGGACCAAAGGAGGACTCATTTCCTTGCTCATTACCTAGATTCTCAATGTCTTGATGATGCTCGATGAAAGCTTCCTCTTGGATGCTTAATGCAGGGTGTATTTGAAAATGACTAAGAAAGCCCTCAACGAACTCTTCAATAGATGAAATGCTCCTAGGTTCGTGATCATGTACCCATGAGTTATGACCACCGAGAGACCCCATGAGCAACATAAGAACATATTGGTGGACAACCTTCTCTCTTGAAGCATGTGCATTTAATCTTTCTACGTGGTTAATTGCGGAGAGTGGATCACCATCAAGCACGGGCATCCCACGTAGCATCCTTCTTGGGACATGATTAGGATGTCCAAGGATACTAGTAATGTCCAAAGCGGGAAATTTACGAAAGAATGACAACCTATTTGAGGTATACATGAAACATATGTAGGAGTCGCCAGGGTGAAATTAAAGATGCCTAGAAAAATGCTTGCTTCACCCTACAAGCATCGACCTTAGATTTCAATGAAGAACTAGGGCTTCGTTCTTCCAATGGAGTCGCCAATAATGATATGTCAATATGTAATATGGGGAACAAAACACATGCTTTGTGTCCCTAGCAACGGCGCCATAAATGTTACCACTCAAACCAACAGGAGACCTAAAGGGGGTTCCTAAGAGGGCAACTAGGAGGTTAAGGGCAACGGTGGAGGCTTAGCCGACTATCACCACAGTTAAGTCTCCCTGTTCTTTACGGACTTTCACCATTGGGAGGAGTCCTGGTAGTGTAGGGATCACTTTGTAAAGTAGATGTCAATGGATAGGTGAGAAGTGACCCTGAAAACCCTTTCCGAAGGATGGAGTCAAGAATGGAACTTGCTTGCTCTTTAAGCAAGGAACTTGGTCCACCAAGGGTAAGGGGTGAGGATTGGAGGGTTGAGGGAGAAAGGATAGGCTTATAGATGAGTTTCTCAATCCCTATAATCCTTGGAAACTTGGATTCCCAAATGGTCCTTGACAAATAGTCTTTATTGAGAAGTGGAACCACACGGGGCCAAGTGAACCCAGCCCAGGTTCGAGGATGGAATGCAGCAACCAATGATGTACCTATCCTAGACAAGGCGAGGGGAAAGGACCAAACAAGAACATTTAATTTGAAAGGTTGAATTTTTCCTTGTGGATGCCTAGGCAAAATTCGACCCTAGAGCTAAGGCTTGGGATACCCAAAGATTCCATTGTTAGAATTACCTCAAATTTGGAGGAGAGGGAGAGTACCCACCAGCGTAGTAGCCCGTAGGAGATCGAAGTTTTTCCTTGGGTCAATTCCCGGGAAATTGATGCCATAAGTGACCTAGTAGAGTTAGCCTTGGGGAAAATGGGGAAAATGGTAAAAGAAACGTTAAAATGATCACCCCTTTAAGGGACCAGTGCCTAATTCACTTGTGGATGTGGATTCAAGGATGGTGATGAGTAAGAACTTGGTTTCTTGATCAAGGAGGCCCAAAAGGTCAACTTCATCCGATGTTGAGAGAAAGAAAAGAAAAGTGATGTTCAAGCATTTATAATTCAAAGCAAATGATGCAAGCTTATCGAGACAAATAATCTCTAGGACATTTCATTCATATAACATTGGCCCATACATTAAATTAGCTCAAACATACTAAATTCCACGCTTCAATTATGCAGCAACTAGCCCTAATTTTAGTAGTATGCAGCAACAAGAATAATAACATCAAAAATTCCCTTACAACGTTATAGAGTATATCCAACCAGCATTTTGTGCACAAGACAAAGCTCCAAGACAAGACAAATAGCCCAAATCCATGCATCAAAATTCAACCATCTCCAGAAAATATCCTCCAAGGAAAAAGTGCGAAGTTCTATATGATTAGAGAGATCCCAAGTCAAGTGATGATACAAATGAATGTATCTAACATCAATATATAGCCTCCTAAGGAGTTCAAATTAGCCTATGGGCCTACATTAGCCCCCAGTGATAAAATAATATGCAAATAAAACCCCTATTTGTGACAAGCCCACCAAACTAGCTCACAAGTGTAAAAATAAGCCTCACAAGGGGCCAAATAATAATATGTACATGTCGCAGGGCCCTCCAAAGACATAATAATATCCAGAAGTGCCATATTGAGGAATAAATTCCAAGGAATATGAAGGACAAGGGGGTGGCCCCTTATTCTCCAAGTAGTAGACCTATGGTGCTCTCAGTCGGTCTAAGGACACATAAATGCCCCCACGAGTCTCCATACGAATCAGATATGCCTGTAGATCCTCTACAAGGGTCCAAGTGGTGGAATGAATGCTGCCATGACATCGTACAAGTCCTGGGACACCTGCCAAGAGTGTGGGGCTCCTGTGGGGTCCTGCGGGGCATAATATACCAAGCATATCACCATCATCCCAAAAGTGGAACGCTAGTAGTCTCTAAGCATCCATGAAGATCCGTGGAGTGTTGTCTACTATTGTGGAGGTGCATGGCTCTCTATGCACACCCTACATGCGCCAATGTAGACCTCTGGGGGTTAGGATCCCATATAGGGAGACCAAACCCAAATGGAAACCACCTATAATCCTGCATAAGATCCAATGCATCCCCTAGGGTTCCAGTACAGCTAGTCATTAAAATAATCCGGTAAAAGAGCTTACAAATCACGGATAACAAAGTGGGCACTTCATAATGGCATGCCCTTTTGTAGTGGGCTCAGGCATGTGCTAGTGTGTCCAAGCTCCAAAGTGGGTTAGCCAAGTACCTTATTAGGTGGTTTTAGCCTTTAAAGGGGATAGTATGTCCAAAGTACATCCCTCTAATGGGCTGGCAAGTGACAAATAAGTGGAATGGAATAGGGAATGAGAGGGGCAATCCACGGCCACATAGTGGGGCATAGGGGTAACTAGATAAGGGGAAGGCCACACCTGGGTATGTATGTGTAGGAGAGAGCAATCGTGGTACATGACATGCCCCAGCCTTGATTTTTCACCCTTATATGTTTTTTGCCTTTATGAATTTCTTTAATTAATTGCTCGAGGCTCAAAGGACAAGAGCATGATATGTAAGATATAGCAGTGTTTACCCCATTTTAGGTAGGGCGGTTCATTGCCCTCCATGGGTTAGGACAATCATGGGTTCTTGAATGATAAAGGAGGCTCATCTAGGTCCTATGGAACCAAGGTGATGGCCGTGGATTGGGGTAGAGCTCATGCATTAGATTTTGCCCACGTGTTGATTATTTTGTCTCAATCATCTTTTGCGTTTTGTGGTACAATTTCCTGTTAAATGTGGCCAATTATGCTTTTCACCTTTTCTTTTAATTGCTTCAACCTCCAGGGCATCATTTTAGGTCTGACACAAGGTGGGGGAAAGGGGATAAGGAGGTTGGTCCTATGTGGACCCAAAATGGGAATGTGGACCCAGGTGGGAGAAAAGATGAATGGGGGTATAGTGAGTGGAAAGGGAGTAGTATGTGCGGGTAAAGGAGCAGGACCATGCACCAAATGTCAGGGCTTCCCAAGTAGTACCACCCTAAAACCAAATAGTCAATAAAGGAAATCCCATGGGACTAAGATCCAAGGGTAGCAACCAAAAGAGAACAAGGAGACAATAGCACAAACGAAGCCCACTCTTTCCGCCAAATCCCCCAATCAATCCATACTCAGAAGTATCCATGATAAGTAAACCTAATACTCAATTACCAAATGACAAGACATACCTTTAGATTTGGGAGGACGGCCTTCAAACATATGATTAATACAGGTGGGTGAGGGACCACATGGCTGGCTCAAGTGGCAAAGAAATCGCACAACGAGCTAGTAGGAAGCATCAAGGGGTTGTTGGCTGCCGGCTGAGGCTCATCATGGAGAAAAATTTCTCCTTGGGATATCACCCACAAATTGGAGGGTAACACGGCCATAGACATTGGAATGAATAAGATCTAAGATTTATTTTGACCGTGAAGCACTACTTCCAAATGGTCTCTTGGTGTTCTTACCGAATGCACATCCCTTACATACTCCTTCGTGATCTTCTTTCAATTCAGGGATTCCATCTACAATAGAACTTAGAGTTGGAAGGACTCTGAAATGACGTGGCCAAATTTTCTATGCTAGAGTTCACATGGGCTGATTTCAATGTGAACCAAAGCTTCTGCAAGAGGAGATATCAACCTGTAAAGTCTTCCTTCACGAATACCAATTACTCTAGTATTCTCTATGCTTGAGTTCTTTCTTCATACTACAACTTTTCCATCAATAAAAGCTACTCTATCACCCTTATCTTCTAGACTTGAAATGGAAAGTAAGTTCTTACGCAAAACTCGAACAAATAGGATGTTGTTGAGATGAATGTTGCTTCCATTTTCTAGCTCTATAGAGGTTGATCCAATTCCTCTTACAGGGTAGCTCTTATTATCTCCAAGTTCCACTTAGTAAGAAGATTTTCCCTTTGACAATGTCTTCAGTTGTTTGTGATGACCAGTCATGTATCTAGATGCACCACTATCGATTACCCAAATGCTCTCGTTTTGGAATGTGCCAATGAGTGTTGAGAAGAGACCTTCATCCTTTGTCTTGATTACCTCCTTCTTTGTAGTAAATAGAAGATTCCATGCTTCTTTGATGCCTTTCTTGAAATGAATTTCTACCTTTGAACATTTCTTGAGGAACTCCTTCAATGTAGTGGAGATCTTCATAATGCCCTTAGCCAACCTTAGCTTTGATGCCACCTTCAGAAATCTATAGGGCAATGATTAGAGTGATTTCTCTTTACTTGATAATTGCTTGTAATGTCTTTTTACTTATTAGCTTTGTTACTTATTATTATGTGTGTGTATCATCAAACAATTGTTGATTTGGGGTAGCATCGGATGTTCTCTAGCCATGAAAATTGGTGGAGGGACTAAAGCACATGAGATCTCCAAGACCCATAAATGGTTTGGGTAGATTCTTCCCGGTTTAGGAGATATTAAAATAATTAATATTTTTAATGGAGTTCCTAAGTCTAAACTCAAGAAAAATAAAATATTGATGGGTATTAATATAAAATTGGGTTAGAAGGTTCCAAATGACACGGACCAAGTCAAATCTAATCTTAGCCGTTGATTAGAGATGTAATCTCGACCATTGAAGGACCAACAGGAAAAATTTAAGAGGAGGCTTGAGGGTCAGTTGGAGAACACACTAGAGTGATCAGTCATTCGATTTACTAGAGCAGGGTTTGCTAATTAAAGTCGAACCAGTGATCAGTTTGCAACGAGGGGCGGTGAGTACTGGACAGAGAGGCAGAGATAGCGTTGAGAGACCAGTGCAGAGGCAGAGAGGCAGACGCAGAAGCCAAAGCAAGCCACGCAGAACCCAGTAGAGACAGTGCAGAGCCAGAAGGGCCTACATCATCCACGCAGAGGGCAGCAAGAGTGACACAAAAGGACGTAGAGGTTGCACAGTGCCTCAGAGGGCTGACGCAGAGGGGTTTGGGGCTGACGCAGAGGCCATGAGGGCTAACGTAGTGCTTCAGTGGTGCTGGAGAGGGTTTCGTGGGGCAGATTTTCTGAATATCTGCTTCCAAATAGAGAGGTATTACTGCCGGTTATTTTCTCTATCGAGTGAGCCAGTTTGGCACCCAATTGTACTCAAGGATATATTGCATAATAAATAAACCCTTAGAATTGCTACATCGGTTTTGCCCAAGTTGGGTTTTTCCAGGGACGAGTTGTCCAAAAATAACGGTGTCACTTGTGTGTTCGTTATTCTTTCAACTGTTGATCTGTAAATGGTTGAGACTGTATTGTGTTTATTTCAATGTTTATATGTTTAAATAACATGTTTGTAATTAACAAGTAGGAGAAATAAACCAGAAGAATACAAATAAAATTTCTAACGGTTAGACTTAGAAATTTCAACATAGTATCAGAGCGTGGTTGCAGATCATAGGAAAGCTGAAGGCATCAACTGAAGTAGAGCATCTATAGCAGAAAATAGTTGTCCCGAGTGACAGAAGTTCTTCCTTGTAGAAAACGACAGAAGGGTTGACGCAGAGGGACTGTGTCATCAGTTCGGGCTAGAGAGAGGACAGCGCAGAGGCTGAGGAGGGTAGAAAAGGCTCACGCAAAGCCACGCAAAGACCAGGTGGGTTAACGCAGTTGGCTAAGGGAGCATTTCAACCAGTGTCGGGATTGCACAGAGCCTAGAGGCTCAGTCCTTCCATTACTGGGGTTTAGGAAGCTGTGGGCAGTTTGCGAGGAGTGAAGCTGGTGGGGTGATGTGGGCAGAACAATACCTAACAAGGCTAAACCAAGGTAGAGGGAGTCACTACCGAGGCGGATTTCTAGCCAAGGAATCTGGATTAGTGTTGCAGGTGCACAGGATATCGAAGAGGTGCGACAAGACGGTTGGCAGGTGGATTTCCAAGAGGGAAATCGAGACTCAGAGGGAGTTTAACAGAGAACTTCCACACGGGAAGTAGCGACTCAGAGGGAGTCGAAAAAGAGAAATTCCAGAGGGAAGTAGAGACTCGGAGGATTCGACAGAAAGAGCAGAGAGATAGCCATGAATGGACTGAGGGATCAAGACACGCTGGACAGGGCGTCCAACTTTGTGGTTTGGAAGGCCAGGATCTTGTCCATTCTAGACAAACATCGCATCAAGGCCTTCGCCTTGAGAACGGTGGCTATCCTAGTTGACCCAGCTGATAATGAGAAGTACGAGGAGGCAATGGCCAAGGCGAAATGCATCATCCTTAATGGGGTCAAGGATCATGTGGTCCAACATATTGTCGAGAAGGAAACAGCAAAGGAAACGTGGGACATCTTGAAGACGTTGTACCAGTACTTTTGTGCAGAGGAAGATGTTACTTGAGAATCAGCTGCGGTCATACCAGATGCAGAAGGGGGAGCAGATAGATCACTTCCTCGGTCGGTTGAAGGAGATCTGGGACCAATTGACTTCCTTAGGGGCCACACTGGATCAGGAGTTAATGGTGAGGACCGCACTAAACACAGTCTCTGAGGAGTGGGAGACATTTGTCCAGAGCATATTGGGCAAGGCAAATCTTCCAGATTGGGAAGAATTGTGGGCGGCTCTTTGCCAAGAAGAAATCAGACGGCTGAGCAAGACAGGAAGTAGCAGCAAAGGAATCTGGATCAAGAAGAAAGAGGAAGAGAATGCAGCTTTGGCATCTGTGGGGAAGCAGAACAAGAGGAAGAAAAAGGAGCTCTCCAAGGTTAAGTGCTTCAACTGTGGGGAACTGGGTCATTATGCAAACCAGTGTCCGAGGAAGAAGAGTAAGGAAGAGGCGTCTGACTCCAAGGCAATGCCAGTGAAGGCAAAAAAGGAGGTAGAAGAGGATGACGATTGTGCCATGAACACTCATGTACTTCTAGAGAAGAGGTGGGGAGACATCAAGTTGTAGTCAGGAGGACTACAGGCATTGAGGGGCGGAATCCTTGAGGTACCCAAACTCTTGGATTATACCTTGCTACAGGAGCCCTGAAGAGAGAATAGCAGGACTGGCAGATATCGGTAGAAACAGATGCGGATGAATCGGCAGGGAGTGCTACAGTATAGTAGTCTCAGGCAGCGCAGAGCTAACAGGCTATAGCAGTGCAAGAGGCACATAGGAGGTTGCAATAATGTAGGATGGCACAGAGAGGTTTGCAGAGGTGGGAGAGGCAGGGAGTTGTTGCAGCAGCATAGAGGCAGTAGAGGGAGCATGTGATAGCAGCAGAGAGAGCTTCAGCATCGGAAGTGTTTCTAACCTGACAGGGATGTCAGTAGTTGGGTGGATTAGTTACTTACTTCTCAGAAACTGAGCTGCAGTGCAAATGCAGTGTTGGGAGAATCGACCAGCAGCAGCACGGATGCAAAGGGAGCTGTCGTACAGATGCAGCAGTGGCAGGGCCACGGGCAGCAGTATAGGATGCAACAGTACAGAGGATGTTGGGTGGAGAGGCCTAGCATCAGCACAGGTACTGGTGCTATATAATCAAAGTGGTGCTCAATATGGAGTATTACTAAAGCACAGTCCTCGCTAAGAGGGAGTGTTGATTTGGGGTAGCATCGGATGTGCTCTAGCCATGAAAATTCGTGGAGAGGCTAAAGCACATGAGATCTCCAAGACCCAGAAATGATTTGTGCAAATTCTTCCCAGTTTAGGAGATATTAAAATAATTAATATTTTTAATGGAGTTCCTAAGTCTAAACTTAGGAAAAATAAAATATTAATAGGTATTAATATAAAACTGGGTTAGAAGGTTCCAAATGACATGGATCAAGCCAAACCTAATCTTAGCCGTTGATTAGAGATGTAATCTTGGTCGTTGAATGACCAACAAGAAAAGTATAAGACGAGGCTTGACGGTCAGTTGGAGAACACACTAGAGTGATAAGTCATTTGATTTACTAGAGCAGGGTTTCCTAAGTAAAGTCAAATCAGTGATCAATTTGCAGCGAGGGGCAGTGAGTACTGGACAAAGGAGCAGAGATAGTGCCAAGAGACCAGCGTAGAGGCAGAGAGGCAGGCGCAGAAGCCAAAGCAGGCCACGTAGAGCCCAGCAGAGACAGCGCAGAGCTAGAAGGGCCTGCGTCATCCACGCAGAGGGCAGCAGGAGTCGCGCAGAAGGTCGTAGAGGTTGCGTAGTGCCTCAGAGGGCTGACACAGAGGCCAGGAGGGCTGACGCATTTCTTCAATGGTGCTAGAGAGGGTTTCGTGGGGAAAATTTTCTGAATATCTACTTTCAAATAGAGAGGTATTACTGCTAGTTATTTTTCTCTATCGGGCGAGCCAGTTTGGCACCCAGTTGTACTCAAGGATATACTACATAATAAATAAACCCTCAGAATTGTTGCACTGGTTTTCCCAAGTTGGGTTTTTCCGCAGACGAGTTGTCCAAAAATAACGTTGTCACTTGTGTGTTTGCTATTCTTTCAGTTGTTGATTTGTAAATGGTTGAGACTGTATTGTGTTTATTTCGATGTTTATATGTTTAAAATTTAAATAACTTGTTTGTAATTAACAAGTAGGAGAAATAAACCAGAAGAATACAGATAAAATTTCTAACAATTAGACCTAGAAATTTCAACAACAATTACCAAAAATAAGAACAGCAGGAACACAGAATATAGGCTCCAACCCAAGTCCAAAACCTCTCCACTTGAGAGGAAAACCCGCAAATCTCGTCTCTTCCTTATAAATTCTTCAATTGACAAATTCCAAGACCTTAAGACTAAAACCAATACCCTCCAAGGCCAAGACCAACCTCTTCGAATGATGTGCTAACCTTGATCCAGTCAAACCCAGCGAAATCTCTTCCATTAGGTAAGAGAATCACTTCTAGAGGCAGCAACAGGCAGGATGTCTAGTTGAGAGGCAAATCCAGGGACTGTGTAGAGCATTTGCGCAGAGCCCTGCGCAGGGGTATTCTGGGGACAGTTTTTGTGGACAGTTTGTTGCAGGATTGCTTGTGGGGAAGGGAAAAAATCCCCTCAATTATTTAGCCAGTGATTTCTCGAAAAAGGATTGCCAGTTTGGCATCCGATTTATTGTACTCAAATATTGTTGCTAAAGAATAACAATAAAAGCTTCATCTGTTCCACCGGTTTTCCGACACTGGGTTTTTCCGGGGACATTTGTCCCAAAATAACAGTGTCAATTGTATTGTTTGTGTGCTCTATTTTCTCAGTTTCCGGTTTATTTTTCATAGTAATTTTATTGTGAAGAAATTGCAGTGTGATTTATTTATTATTTTGTTGTAACAAAGTAAACTGCATAATTAATCAATTAGAAGAATAACTCCCAATTTCTCCATTTCAAGGAATTTTTCACATTTCACAGTTGGCAAAGCCCCAATTTTGGAAGGAAATCCTTGTTTGAAGTGTCAAATAACCCATTACTTTCCAGCTTGGTCCACTTAGATGCAAAAATGATTGTTGTACCTGATGATTTGTTGCTTTCACTAGACTTTGCAATGTGGTCGTTAGGCGGTTTCACAGTTGGCAAAGCCCCAAATTTGGAAGGGAATCCTTGTTTGAAGTGTCAAATAGCCCATTACTTTCAAGTTTGTCCAGTTAGATGCAAAAATGATTGTTGTACCTGATGATTTGTCGCTTTCACTAGAATTTGTGTTGTGATCATTAGGCGGTTTCACAGTCAGCATTTGGCCACCTTAATTAGTATTAGGATCTTAAAGGAGCATATTTGTTGGAAATGTAACTACTTTCAGTCTTCATAATTGTTACTGTACTCATTCCAATGTGTATCTTATGTAAACAAACAAAAGAAGAAAGAAAAAGTTATTATTTTAATGCATGGGTTTCATGCTCCTTAATTGATGGTCTTCTCGGTAAAAGCATGTTCTTTGTGCTTCTAGGGTTTGTTAGGTCATAGGATTTATTATCATGAGTCAATGGAGTTAACATCATGTTTATAAGACCCTTCTGGGAAAAATGTAATTTGTAAAAGAATTTATTTTGTGTCTAGAAAGTCCTAGAAACCTCCAAAGTACAAGTCGGCCCTGGCAGCTACAAGTTGGCCTAAAGGAGGGAATTCGACCCCTTGGAGAGGCTATATAAAGGAGCAGATTCAACCTCATTAGGAACACACTCACTCACAAGTTCGATCTCTTAAGAGGAAGTTTGATCTATAGTTGGGAAGCAAGAAGAAAAGAAGAGTGAATGTCTACAAGGCAAGAAGGAAAAAGATTTGTTTTTTAGGCTCTATCTCTCTCACACGAGTGAAATTCTAGGGTTTTTGCAACTTCCAGGAAGGTCGAAATTGCAAGAGAGCAAGTTGTAGTATCAAGTTGCTAGAAGAGCATATATACTTTGTGTTGACCTCGTTCACCTTGGAAGGATCTGCCTTACTCAAAGGAGGATCTCTTCAAAAGTTGGATTAGGGTTTTTGCAGTTGCTACAAGGTTGAAGTTGCAGGTCAAAGTTGCAGGGTTGAAGCTGGGGTCGAAGTTGTAGCTGGAAGCTAGTTGAAGCAGGATCAAGCTTTGTTTATCTAATCTACTTGAAAGGATTTCTTGAAGGGCTAACTTGGTACTTGGAGGAGGACTTGGTCTAGGGTTTGGATCTTTGTTGTCTCATTTGAAGCAAATTCTATAATAAGAGAAGAGTTTTTCTAGGTTTTCCCCTTGAAGGGGTTTTGTCCTGGTTTGGAGCCTAGTATTTGTGTCCATTGTCTTTATTGTTTTGGTCTTGATATTTGTTTGATGAAAAGATCTAACAAAGAAACACAAGAAGATAATTAAAGTTCACAAGCAATTATTAAGGAATAAGGAAAATCTAAATTCATAGTTGCCATATTGCATTTTCCAACAATATTGACACCCACAAGTGAGGCGTTGAGAGTCATGGGACTCCAAGCAGTAGCAAAGCATCACATACAGCCTAGGGCACCTCAAGCACCCACAGTGTTTTGGCACTTCGCCCTACATTTGATGATTTTCGAGATGATGCACCTAGACCCAGCAGGCCCCCCAACCGGACTTAGCACTTTGTAAGGAAGAGCAGTTGATTCAGGGCCTAAATGAGGATGGTCTCACCCCCTGAGACATGGGAGGGCTAGCACCACCTTGGAAGCCCTCAATGTTGGAGCAAAGACAGGCACTATGGCCATTTCGAGACCCATGAGACCACATTTTGACCCTCAAGATGCAACTTGGGGCCCATAGCGAGATTTGACAGAGACCTAAGGGCCAACCCTTAGGAGATGATTTTACAAGGCTTCTACACATCACTTGGCACCCTAATCCCTCAACACATGCCCTAGAGAGGCTAGCGCATGGATGATGTCAGCATCAGTGCTACGAAAATCATGATTTTTTCCTTTAAACAATTAAATCGGCAATTTTTTCAAAAATATTGCGATTTTTTCCCAAAAAATCCTAATTTTTTTATTATTTAAATTTTTTTTTTGCATTTTTTTTTATTTTGCCAATTTTTACATTTTTTTCTTTTTCCAAACCCTTGCCAATTTAATCCCGATCACGATTATCACAACACTGGTCAGCATAATAGCCCTATGGCTCAAACGTGTGGGAAATCTTTTATGTTTTGTCTTGGCTAGTAGGTCGGCTTGTGACCTAATTGAATGTTTAGGGGCTTTTAGTCTCAAATAGGTATTTAAACTCCTCATATAAATAGAGGAGAGATTCATTTGTATCTCATCATCACACACACTTGGATTTTCAGCCTCTTATATAATTCAGCCTTCTTGTCTTGTGGAGCAAATTCGATTTATGAATGCATTTTGATATTTGGAGCAAATCGTTTGTCTTTGAAGCTATTGTCTTCGATCAATGGATGGAATTTCATGGCATGTTATCTTGTAAGTGAGCTCATTGTTGAATAATTATTTTCTTTATGTCTAATGTATGGAATATTATGAATCTACTATTATGCCCTAATTTGTTGAAAATCTATTGAATAGTATGGTATCTAGATGTCATTATTTCATGCATTACTCATGAATAACATGTGAATGAATATCCTAGTGGTGAACTTTAATTAGCTCTCCCATAAATCTCCTTGATCCATTGTATAGGTAATTGTTAGGATTTTTCGTGCTAGGGCATCAAGAATTCATCCTCCTTAGCAACATTTTGGTCATCCAATCAAAATCATAGACTCCATTCTCCAAAGGAACAAGGCACTGTCCTCCTTATCAAACTCATAAACTTTATCTTTCATTTCCTAACCTAATTCAGCCCTTTCAAGGCCAAGCTCTTAAACTAGGGCTTAGTGTGAATTCCTAGGCAAGGTGAATTTTTTGAGTTGGAGAGTCTAAATGTCCAGAGGTAGTGGTTGCCACAAAATCACTTTTTTTGGTAGGATTCATTTCAATTTCATCCATAAATTTCTTTGCCCTAGTTGTCTACCCTGCGGCAAACCCTAGTTTGGTGTTTGCTTCAACTTAAGGGCTTATTAGAGGGTTTCATGTGCCATTGTCTTGTTGAAAACCCTTTCTTAGTATCTTGACCTTGGGCCTTCCCAACTCTCAACCAATTAATCAAACCCTAGGCTATAGATTGTGATTGTTAGGCATCTCCAAGGAAAGTGAATTGCCCATACCATTGATTGAGAACTTGTGCTTCAGTTGAGCATTTCCTTTGGAGGCCTCTACGTCATCCCATACCATATACCTAGAATGCCTATTAGGTGACCAATTCACATGTCGGGACTCCTCCAATCGCTGAAATTCCATAAAAAGCAAGGAGTTTTGGTTGTGGTGATAGTGGGCCATCACCCCAATGTTGTCTCTAGGTCTAGTATTAGCTTTGTAAGGTGTCCCTCTCTAGAGTGGATAACCCTGATTTCACTGAATAAAATACATATATATATTATTAGAGATTGATTGATGGTTTTTACAAGAAGGGCCCTGGCTTTAAATAAGCCCTTGGGCACCTTTTCGAAAAGGGGCATGATCTTTGATCGTGCCCCAATTACATAATTAATTAATTACATAACATTGCCTCCCTCTTGAAAAGATGTTTTGCTCTCAAAGTATACGTAATGACGATGTTTTTGGAAAAAAGCTTTTGTCTCCCAAGAACCTTCTTCTTTTGGTAGATTCTTCCACTCGATAAGGTATTCTTTAATTACTCGAGATCACAATTTCCTTTCCCTGGTGGTAACAATTCCTTCTGGTTCTAAGATGAACTTGCCTTCATCATCTAATATCAGAAGGGTTGTCTATGCTGATTAGTGTCTACCCAATGCCTTTTTAAGACAAGATACATGGAAAACGTTGTGAACTCAACTATTGTCCGGAAGGCTTAAGTTGTATGCTATTTGGTTGATCTTTTTGTTAATTTGATATGGTCCATAAAACTTTGGTGCCAATTTGTTTTTTCCTTTTTGTTTTAGTAATAATTGCTTGTAAGGTTGAAGTTAAACAAATATCCATTCTCCAACTTCAAATTCTCTCTCTGTTCTATGTCGGTCAGCTTGTTGCTTCATCCGATTTCTTGCAATACTTAGATTTTCTTTTAATGTTTGAAAAAAAATTTGGGTTTCTTCTAATTGCTCCTTAACTGTTGGAACTTTTGTCTCGGAAATGGCAAAATCCTTCCATTTGGAAGGTTCATATCCGTACAGAGCTTTAAATGGGGTCATCTTTGCAGAAGTGTGATAAGTTGAATTGTACCATCATTCAGCGAGATGTAACCACTGAACCCACTTATTTTGTTTGTCCACTGCATAACAACGAAGGTATGCTTCTAGGCACTTATTGACAATTTTTGTCTGATCGTCTGTTTGAGGATGATATGTAGAACTCATGTTGAGGTATGTTCCAATATGTTTGAAAAGCTCCTTCCAAAAATTCCCTTTAAACTTGAAATCTCTAACACTAACAATAACTTTAGGAAATCCATGTAACTTGTAGACATTCTTGCTAAATATCTCGGAAATCTCTTTTGTTGAATCTAATTTCTTCATTCCTATGAAGTGTGCATACTTTGTGAGTCTGTCTACTACTACAGAAAATTTATCTTTATTGTCTGACATGGGTAATCCTTCAATAAAATCCATTGGTATTTTTTCCCATTTTTGGTTTGGGATATTTAAGGGGTAGAGCAACCTTGGGGTCATAATGTTCTCACTTTTATTTCACTGACATTGATCACATTCTGCTACATATTCTTGAATATCATTATTCATACCCTTCCAAAAGAATGATTGACGTGCATCATAGTAGGTTTTAAGAATCCTATGTGTCCGGCTGACAATGAATCATGCGACTCTTTGAGAATCTTGGCTTTAAATTTGGAATTTGAACTCAGAAAATTCTTCCTTTGTACCACAGAATATCATTTTTCCATTCAAATTTTGAATTTTGAGGAAGGTTATTGATTATAGCACTTGTTTCGGCATCTTTTGCATATTCACTTCAAATCTCATTAAGCCATTCGGGAACAACAATTGAAACTGCAAATAATGATGGTTCTTCGTCTTTCCTAGACAAAGCATCAGCTACTACAGACTACGTTATCTTTCCCTTTCTTATGTAATATATCCATGTCGAAGGCAACGATTTTTTCAATCCATTTTTGTTGTTTTGTAGATAGTGTTTTCTGCTGGATGAGATGCTAAAGATTAATATGATTTGTTTGTATTAAGAACTTACTTCCCAAGAGATATTGTCTCCATTTGGCTAAGGCATGCATAATAGCAAGCATTTCCTTGTTGTATGTAGACTTGAGACATTCTTGATTATTGAGCTTCCTACTTTCAAGTGTGGTTGGGTGACCATCCTGCATTAGTACTGTTCCTATGCCAAAACCTGAAGCATCACACTTAATTACAAATGGTTTTAAGAAGTTTGGAGTTGCCAATACAGGGGCATTAGACATAACTTCCTTCAAGTCTTCAAAACACTTTTCTGCTTCATCATTCCATTGAAATGAGTTCTTCTTTAGAAGGTTCATTAGGGGTGCGGTTATATGGGCGTAGTTTTTAAAAAATCTTCGATAATACCCAGTCAATCCTAAGAATCCTCTTAGCTTGGAGATATTAACTAGTTTGGGTCATTCCCTTATGGCCTTGATTTTATTAGGATCTACTTTTACTCCTTCCTTGCATATTATATGTTTGAGATACTCTACTTCTTCTTTCCCAAAAGTGCATTTGGACTTCTTGGCATAGAACTGATGCTCTTCTAATACCGTAAGAACTTGCTCCAAATGTTGTAGGTGCTCCTTCCATGTTTTACTATAAATTAGAATGTCATCAAAGAACACTAACACAAACTTCCTTAGATATGGACGGAATAGCTCGTTCATAGTAGCTTGTGTTAGAAAATTAGAAAAGCAGAAAGATTTTCTTATACTTGATAATTACTTGTGATGTTCTTCACTTCTTATTAGGTTTCTTTTATATCTTCTTTCTTTTAGTTCATCAAGCAATTACCAAAGCAATAGCACATAAACAATGGACACTAGATGTAGGCTCACAGCCAAGGGAAACCCCAGACAGTAATTCTTCCTTCAACAGTTTTCCGAAGATATTCCAAGACTCTTCACCTTGACACAAATTATCCTCCATACCAAGTCAGCGTTCTTCCTTACTTGCAGATGATCATTCTTGACCTAACAGCAATAGCAGTGGCAACACTTTCTTCAACCCAGCAACTTCGACCTTGCCTTAGAGACTTTGATCTTCACTAAAAGACTTTGATATTTACTCGGACCCTTTGATCTTGGCCCAATACAGTTTCTTGAGGTGGCAGCATCACATGGAAATTGCGTACGGCATCAAAATAATTCATATTTGACTCAATACTTAGACCTTTTTACATGATTCAAAAGCCCGGGAAGGGTCTCTTTAAAAGTACAATGACTTTATTGACTCAGAATAAATCCTAAAGTCCTCAATTGGGACTTTGACCTAAAACATGGCGACCCAAGCATGAAACCCATGCTTTAATAAGTCACAATAATAATCATAATAATTCTTTTCTTTATTCTTTTAACAAGTACATTACAAGATGACTCAAATACATTTAATGAAGACCGAACCTAGTTACATTTTCCAGCACTCCCTCTTAACTAGGGAGGTATTCATTATATACAAGTACAAGGAAGATCTCAACTATATGAACCATGTAGAACTTTAGGCACCACAATGAGATGGACTAGATTCCTGACCAGGGAAATCTATCCATTGGTCTCTCAATAATTTAGGCACCATAATGCCACAGACTAGATCCTTGCCCAGGACAATCTATCCGAGTGGAACTAAGATGGACTCAAGCTTTCAATCTCTCTAGGTACCATCAAGCTTACTTGCTTACCATCAACCCAGAAATCCAGGTGTGTGTCAGAGGTCAATGACCAATGCCACCATTCCAACTTTGGGACCTAAACATCAACACAAAGTGTCAACCAGATGTCCTCCCAAGCAATGCTTCACTCACAAAGCCTCAACACTCCTTGATCCAACAAATCAAGGATGATCAATCTCTCCCAATAAAATTGATTGGTAACCAGCATGTTATCAAAACCTTCGAGAGATTCACTTGTACAAACACAACCCCAATCAATAATACATAATCAAATACAAACCTTCAGGGTCTTCCAAACAACTTGATGTTGCTTCTCAACTTTTCATAGTAGGACTATCAACCGAATCTTTGACAGAAGATTCCTCAATCATGCACTTTTCACTCCTACTTCTCATGCAACAACATATCCTCCAAAATTCATTCTTCAATCAAAACCAAGCTATGCCCTCCCTCTCAACCAAGGAGCATCTCTTTATCCAGACTCCCTCTTAATCTCAAGGAGATCTCTTCTATTCAGGCTCCCTCTTAACTCAGGGAGATCAGCTTCTTCTTTTTGTCATCAGAGAATCTTTCGTGGCTTCCAACCATTTCATCAAATTTATCACCATCCCCATCATGTTTATCGCATCAACGAACATCTTCACCATATTGAAGATTGTGTACCTACACAATTTAGATAGCAAGTATAACCAAATCTATAGAAGCATGAAGTTAGCCATATCAGAATTACTGAAGCATTTCAACCTTACATATATCAGATAACCAAACTTAATTATAAACAAGAGACACGTGCTCTTCAACATCTTGCTAGGGACTTTGTCATAAGCGCTAGAATACTTCATAATAACTTTCATTCCATCTAGGGTTTCAATGTTTCTTTCAAAGGTGTGACATACCCTACTACAACATACAGAAAACCCTAGAAACAACTTAAACAAATATAGATCTACAAGGCATCTAACAACTTTTAGAATTCATATGTTAGACTTTCCACTAGGGATTTATACAAATCCTAGATTTCATACAAAGGGATGAATCAAAACCAATCACAGTTTAGTCATTAACATGACCAGCTTCCACTAGAGTTAGTTGCAAACCCTAGATTTTCAATCAAACATCAATCACAACTAAAACTCAGATTTCAACGATCTTACACAAATCTCAAATCATCATATTGTCATCAAAGATTTTTACTTCTACTAAGGTTCAACTCCAAAACCCTAGAATTTCACAAATACTATCATCCTAGAAAGACAAATTTTGACTAGGGCTTAGTTCCAAACCCTAAGATTCATGTACACTGACAAATAGGTCAACTAGGACTTCATCATCATGCATAGGCATTTTATATCATGTGTTAGTCAAAACCAACTTCATAAAGATCAATAAGAGTTAGACATACAACAAACTTGATTAGACTAGGGTTTGATCAGACAAACACACACATACCAAGGAAATCATTTCTAAGACATTATAAGGGTCTTGCAGCTTGCTTACACATTCCATCAAACCTTAATGAGATAGGTTTCCAATATAGGAACAAAGCAAACCCAAGATTACCAATATTCCAAAGGTCCATGATTTTAGACTTTACCATTCAACCCTAACAAGTTAGGTTTTCCTAATCATACCAAAATCCTAAACATGACATCATCAATAAAAACTTCAAATAGCATTTCTTAATATCCCTAAGTAGTTTAGGGTTTCAGAGATTCACATTAGCATACCCTTAGATTAGGGTTTTCCAAAGAAACTGCCTAGGAATCACCCAAAATAAGAATCAATATGATTCATTATAGCTAGTCACAACAATGTTAGTAATGGATTGCCAAATGAATAAACATTGATTATAACGAAAAAAAAATGTTTTGAAACATACCTTTGTTCCTTGACAAACCTTGTCTTGAGAGGTCCTCTTTCATACTCCTTGTGAATATAGCAAATATTTTCCTAATCAAGACAAAAGAGGGAGAATGATGATTAGTATTAATATAATCAAAACTTAAATGAGTATATGAAACCAAAAACTGAAAGGAAATGAGATACTTATCTTTGGGATTTGTTGGGGGCTCCCTCCAAAGCTTGAGGGATACCTATAAACTTATACAACAAAAGAAAATGTCTTTTCCAAAAACATGTTAAAACCCATAAATTCTAAATATCAAAACTACAAAATATAATATCTAAGACTAAAAGCAAAGGACTTAGTAGTGTAAGTCCCTTATATCAGATTCTTCGGGTTTGGCTTTCTTAGGTCGTCTTCTCTCTTCTTGTTTCTTGGATTGTCGGGACGATAACTCTAATACTGGCCCTTCTTATGACATTGATAGCATTCTACTTTGGACATGTCTACTTTCTTCCTTGGTCCTTTCAATTTCTTTCCTTTGTATTGAGCAGTGTAGGCATTTGATACTCCTTCAGGATTGGCAACTAGAGAGATCCTCAATTCTTCTTGACTACGAGCAATCCATAATTCTTCAAAAGTGGGAGCTTCCTTCCAACTGTTAAGTCCTACAGCAAATGCACCCCAAGTAGGTGGCAAAAGTAATAGAGTAGTGATCACGAGTTCTTTGTCCGAAACAATTTCATCAATGACCAAAAAAAAATATATGATTCTTGCTATCTTCACAAAGAAGGAGGCCACTGTATCTTCTTAAGTCATTTTTGTGCTCCTTAGTTCATTCTTCAAGCTTGCCACTTGACCAATGTTCTTAATAGTGAATAAATTTGACAAGGCTTCATACATTTCCTGAGCATGATTGATGTTGGCTATAAATGGGACAAGGTTGTCATTTATTCCTTCTACCATTAGGGTCATGGCCACCAATTCTAATTCTCTGAACTTTACTTTTTCAGCATCACTAGAGTCATCTGTAGGCTTCTTTACTTTTCCTTTGACCAAGTCAAGTACTTTGTTCTTTTCAAGGATGAGGTCAATCCTCTTCTTCAAGATATATAATTTGAGGCTCTTTCAAGTTTGTTCTCTCCCTTGATTGTGTTAGACATCTTCCTTGAATATAGTAGACTCTTTCCCTGAGATAATCCTTTTGAATGGTTCCTTCATCAAGTGCATGAGACTGTCGTTTTCTTCTTTCTTCACCAAAGCTTTGATTCCATGTTAGAAAATCAGAAAGGCAAAAACATTTTCTTATACTTGATAATTACTTATGATGTTCTTGACTTCTTATTAGATTTCTTTTATATCTTCTTTCTTTTAGTTCATCAAGCAATTACCAAAGCAATAGCACATAAACAATGGACACTAGATGTAGGCTCACAACCAGGGAAAAACCCCTCTCTAGGGGAAAACCCAATTAGTAGTTCTTCCTTCAATAGTTTTCCAGAGATATTTCAAGACTCTTGACCTTGACACAAATTATCCTCCACGCCAAGTCAACCTTCTTCCTTAATTGCAGATGATCCTTCTTGACCTAATAGCAGCAGTGGAAACACTTTCTTCGACCCAGCAACTTTGACCTTGCCTTTAGAGATTTCAATCTTCACTGAAAGACTTTGATCTTTACTCAGAACCTTTGATCCTGGCCCAATACAGTTTCTTGAGGTGGCAGCGTCACACGGCAATATGCTATGACATCAACATGGCAAGGCATCATATGGCAACTGGCTACAGCATCAACAAGAGAACTTCAATCTTCCAAACTAGGGCATGAGAGATAGAGATAATTGCACCAAAGATTTGTTTTTCCCTTTCTCCTTCTCCTAGACCAAACTCGCACTTCCTTCTCCTCCTATTTCGCACTTCTTCTGGCTTCAAGAGAGATCGAACTTACTTGTGAGAGAGAGTGCTTCAAATGGAATTTGAATGGCTTCATTTATAGCCCCTTGGTGAGGTCGAATAGCCTCCTTTGAGGCTGACTTGATAATCTTAATGCCGACTTGGTGTGGAGACGACATAATTCATATTTGATTCAATACTTAATCTTTTTACATGATTCAAAAGCCCATGAAGGGTCTCTTTAAAAGAACAATGACTCTATTGACTCAGAATAAATCCTAGAAGTCCTCAATGGGGACTTTGACCTAAAACATGGTGACCGAAGCATGAAACCCGTGCTTTAATAAGTCACAATAATAATAATAATAATTTTTTTCTTTATTCTTTTGACAAGTACATTATAAGATGACTCAAATACATTTAATGAAGACCGAACCTAGTTACATTTTCCAACAGCTTGGAAGGTTGTTGGTGCATTGGTTAAACCAAAAGGCATTACTTTAAACTCGTAATGACCTTCATGTGTTCGGAACGTAGTTTTTGCTATGTCTTCCAACCTTATTCTGATTTAGTAATACCCTGACCTTAAGTCCAATTTTGAGAAGTATTTAGCACCATGTAGTTAATCCAACATTTCATCGTTAAAAGGGATTAGAAACTTGTTTTTAATTGTTATTTTGTTTAGTCCTTGATAATCGACGCATAATTTGAACAATCCATCTTTCTATCGAACTAATACAACTGGAGCAGCATATGGGCTTCTACTTTTTGTCATAATTCCACATTTTAAAAGATCCTCGATTAATCTTTCAATTTCTGTTTTTTGATGATGTGGATATCAATATGGTTTGATGTTGTTGGGATTTGATCTTGATTTGACTTCGATTGATTGCTCGATTTCTCGTTTAGGAGGCGACTTCATTGGAAGATCTTGGAATACTTTTTCGTGCTTTTGAATTAGCTCTTGGACTTCCATTACTTCTTCGTTGACCAAATTTGAAGTTAACATTTCTAATTGATGACATTGTGCTAAATACGCTGGCGCTCCCTTCCGAATCATTTTCATCATCTAGGAGGATGATACAATTTGGTTCTCAAGGGGCTGGAACCCATATAGCTTGTATTTCTACCCTTCCCATTTAAATTTTATAAATTGCTTTTGATGGTTGGTAGAGTAAGTACCTAGGGTTTAAAGCCATTGGATACCTAGGACCACATCCACTCCTCCTAACGGTATAGTGTATTCTAGATTATAGTCTTGAATTTGTAATTTGACTTTATGGCATTTCCCTACTTTTTCAATTTTCTTATCGTCGGCTACCATAACCTTCATGTTGGGCATGGTGTGAAAATTTCTAACATGAAATTCTACTACAGTAATTGATTTATTTCACCTACTTATCTTTCACAATAAGTTATTTACAAAACCCTTCAGTAAACATTAAAATAAGTTCTACTGCAGTTATCACATAATTACATAGAGAAAACAACAGTGATATACGAGCACAAGAATCAATCACATCAACACAATTGTTTTTGGACAATTGTCCCCGGAAAAACTCAATGTGGGAAAACCGATATAGTAGATGAGGGTATTATTAATCTTCAGCCACAATCGCTTTACAAGAAATGATGTCCCAAAAGAACTGAGACACTTCTGAGAGAAAGCACCTAAGACAAAGTTTCTCTTCCACCTAGAGAACCCTTCACCCACTTCTGCATCACTCTGCGTCAGCCTGCATGAGGATTGCGTCTCCAATGGTGTTGTCTCCCTTCTCTTCCCTCTCATTGTTTCTCGAATGCCCTGCGTCACCTCCTCCTCAGTCACTGACTATTGTTGATGCCCTCCTCTTCCTCCACCCTGCACTCTCCCTCTGAAATCGAACTCTTTCTCCTTGAGAATTGATTTCCCTCTGGGTACTGAGTATTTTCCCAGTGTGTCTCCAAATGACTCTCAAGTCTTCTCCTATACTTTTCCTATTGATGAATCAACAGCCGAGATTAAGTCTCTAATCAATAGCTAAGATTAAAACAGACTTGATCCTCGTCTCTTAGAAGCTTCTCACCCATATCTTTATTAATACCCATTAATATTTTTATTTTCCTAAGTTTAGACTTAGGAATCCATTAAAAATATTAATTATTTTAATAACTCCTCATCCGGGTGGAATTTCTCCAAATGATTTCTAGGTCTTGGAGATCTCATGTGTTCTAGTGCCTCCACAAAATTTCGGAGCTAGAGCACATCCGATGCTACCCAAAATCAACACATGGGAAACGTAAAAATGTTGAGTTTTTTCGCCATCATTGAGTCCAAAAAGTTGTGGGTGCTTTCGGTGTCGATCAGAACCATTACGTTGCTCTTTTTGATGTGTCTTTTTAGTTTTAATGTATGGGGTTGAGATATCCATGTCATGGCCAATAATCATACTTGCGAAATATTCTCGTTATCTGGTTCTGGAGAATATTCGATTTCTTCCACGTCTGATTCTTCACTGTCTGAATCATTAGTTGCTTCACATTTATACAGGTTCTTAGTCTCTTTTCCTTTAGCTCACCTATGTTTAAGGTCCCATTTTTCACCACAACGTTTGCACTTGCCCTCTTTCATTCTTTGCATTTCCAAGTTAGTTTTTTCCCCTTCACAAAGATGTGGCGGAACATATTTTGTGTTATCCGTGTTCGCAGGTTGGGGAAATCTTCGTCTCGAATATACTCTTTCAATTTTCGGCCACTGCATCTTTGCATGCTTCTTTTCAACAGCTTTTGCCTTCTGTCTGGATACCTCTATAGAAGTGATGTCATGAAGCTCAAGCTCACCCTGGAGATGGGGTTTAAGTCCCATGGTCTATGATTGAATGAGACGAGTTTCTAATAATCCAGGTAATCGTGTAGCTAAAGTTTCCCATTCTCGAGTGTAGTTGTCCACATCTCCTTTCTGTTGCAGTCTGTTGAGTATTGAGAAGAACTCTTCTTGACACCTTGGAACCTTTTAAAGAATGCATTTTTGAATTTCTTCCAACTTATAGCAAGTGTCGTCTTTTTCCACCACATACACCAATTATATGCTTCGCCTTCCATTTTCATGGATGCATGCTTGATCTTTCCATCATCATTGTCAATACACTCTAAATATTCTTCTACTTTATTGAACCATGCAACGTTGCACTTCTCGTTACTGTCAAATTTGGAGAGTTCAAGTTTTTTTCTTCGTTGATATGTTACAACTGTTGGAGTAAAGGAGGGTATTGATTCGCAAGATGCATATTTGAGAATTGATTCCAAAGCTGCATATTTTGAAAATTTGTGTTAGTATTTTGTTGATGGGGTATGGACGATGCTTTTGGAGATTCTGGTTTTGCATGTGAGTCTAACGAGTTTGATGAATCCGGAGAATTGAGATGTTGAGTAGCTTCATTATTTTGGGATATTTGATCAGGTGTAATCTTCAACTTGTCAAAAATACATGTAAACATCACCATTGCCTGACTATGATTCAGATTCATCGTATTTGAAAGGATTGCATGATCCTTTTTAAATTCATTATGGTTCTACTCGAGCTGACTTTCTATTCTCTTTGATGTATTCTGGAGCTCCTTGATTTTTCCGTCGTGTCCAGTGACCTTAGCTTCAAGGTCTATAAATTTTTTATTAAAATTAGCCATCGTCATGGATGAAGACATTGATCGGGTATGAGGTTGAGTATACTTATCCAACTTAACTTTTTTTCTTAACTTGATCCTAATTTTTATTTTTGTTTTTTTTAATATTAATATGAAAAAATAATAATAATTAATAATAAAGTTTTTTTAAATTACTTTATAAATATTAATTAATATATAATTATTAAATTAAATAATAACTATATAATAGTTATGTATGTATTATATACCTTAATAACTATATATTCACGGTTTAAATGAGCGCGGCTCATTTGGAGGACGAGAGCATGGAAACTAAAACAAGAAATGGACAGACGAAGTGGTGATAGCGGTGTGGTATGCAGATGGATGGACGAAGTGGTGACAGCAGCGTGGAAAATGAAATGGGAAACGGGATCGGTCACAGTTGTGTCATTGATCTATAGTGAGGAGAACGATGGTGTGGGATTCCCGACTAGAACAGTGGCTCGATAGGACGACGACTGGAATGGCAGCTCGATAGGACGACAACTCGAACGACGACTCGATATTTGGGATGACAACTGGTCAGAATACAGGAGACAAGGGATACAGGCGAAGAAGGGTCGATGTTGGAGAGGAATGAAGATGTGACGAACAGAAGATTGAAGGAGAATGGATCAGCACGGCAAGAGGTTGAATCGATCAGCGGGTGCGAGGATTAGAGGCTCTGATACCAAATGGAGTGGATAACTTTGATTTCTCTTAATAAAATACATATATATATTATTACAGACTGATTGATGGGTTTTTACAAGAAGGGTCCTAGCTTTAAATAAGCCCTTGGGCACCTTTTCGATAAGGGGCATGATCTTTGATCGTGCCCCAATTACATAATTAATTAATTAAATAACACTCTCCAAGGCCTGGTAGATTTTGCGACAACATGGAACATGTGGGAGCATCCCCAAATTTTAGGGAAAGTCATGAGAGATGGGGGGTGCCAAGGTCACTAGCATAGCAGTCCCCATCTCTAAAATTATTATATTAATGATAAAATCCCAAAAATAACAATTCATTCCATGCAAATCCATCATTGTGCAATCTAATGGAAATGCTACAATCTTGCCATTCCGAGAATCCTGAAAATTGTTGAGTCATCTGAATTCTAGATGGGATATAAAATTCTACTTTCTCCATATGACGTTCAAGGAGGTTGGAACCACTATCAAACATCCTGAAATAATTAATGGTAATGCAAATTCATCATTGTGTGATCTAGTGTAAATGTTACAATCTTATGATTCCTAAAATCCCGAAAAAATTTCAATCAACTGAATTCTAAATGGGATATGAAATTCAACTTTCTCCATAATAAGTCTTATGAGGTTGGAGCCACTATCAGACATCCTAAAACAATAAATGGTAATGTTAAAAATTAAATAAAAGGATAGAAAAAGTATATCTTACTTTTCAATCCTTTCATAGTAAGGATTTCATATTACTACTAATTATCAAGGTCACCAACTCCGCAAAGCTCTATCCCCTACCTTAGTTTTGTCTTGATTGGTTATTGGACAAAAATTCAGTTCATATGTCCCCAATTTGTGTAAATGTGTCCTTTAGACTAAGGAAATATTTCGTCATGCATTTCCTAAAGTTTCCCTAAAAAGAAGATATGTGGAAATGTTTCCCCAAGAACCCTGTTGAGAAATCTAGGGCATTAGAATTAGTTGATTTCTCTTCTTTGGTGACTGCTTGTGAATGCTTTTTACTTGATTAGATTAGGATCTTCTTTACATTAGATTCTTAGTGTTCTTCTTCATCAAACAGTAACCAATGCATGAACATAAATAGACAAGAGACACAGCATGTAAGCTATGAGCCAGGGCTAAAACCTCTCAATATTTGAGAGGAAAACCCGCACAAATTCTTCTTATAGAGATTCCAATTGACGAATACCAAGACTAAGACCCTTGACCTATTAGCCACTCCATGATCAAGACACGAGTCCTCTTCTACTTCTGTCTTCTAGATTCCTCTTCCACTGCTGAGACTACATCACTAGAGACCTTCGCTGTGATAACAATGAGAGAGCTTTGAAATCCATCATTGTAATATCATGAAGGACCTTATCAAAACACTGAGATCAAGGTCTTGTCACTTTGTAGGAGCACCGAGAGGCTTGAATGAGGTTAGTAACGAATCCTTCTCCCTATGGCAACACCGAGGCTCCTTCATCAAAACAGAAATTGCACCGAACCATAGTCTTCTCAGATCACCAAACTGTAGACTCTTCTCAACATCGAAACATTGTCACTGCAATACAGAGGCATTCGAAATTGTCTTCTGCACTAGGCCATCTAAATAGATAGATCCGAACTGTTTTCTGCCTTTGTTCTCCGAAATCACAGAGGGATCTAAATTGTCTTTTGACTGTGATTACATCTAATATAATGTACCCATCTGAAAACTTTCCGAACTCTTTTCTGTCTTCTCCACTGAAAGACTCAGATATGCGAAGTTTGTTCTCTATGTTTATGTGAGGATCCTAGCCTCCTATATATAGTGATTTGACCATATATTAAGCCGACTTTAGCATCCGAATGGGTGTGACACTTTGGGTGAGTCGACATAAGATATTACTTCATATTGCAGGCCGACATCAAGTCAAGAGGATTGTGCTTGTCTCTCGGAGGGCTTTCTAGACACTTGTTTGACTCATATACATTTTACATATGCTCAAGAAAAGCTCTTCATACATGACATTAATTCTTTGACCTTAATGACAAATCCTAAGGCTCTCAATGGGAGCCACCTAAAATAAAATCACTTGCTCATGAAACCCATGATGCAAGGCTTACAAAAATAATTTTATTTCCTTCATTACATCATTTACAGAAGTCACAATCACATGTCATTATGAAGATCGAACCTAGTTACACTTTTCAACACTCCCTCTCAACTAGGGAGGTATTCATAATGGTACTTGGTCAATCTCAATCTAAAGAATTTCTCATAAGAAGAACTTGGATTTGTAACTCATTTGTATAGTATCATGTCAACCAGCATTGTTACATAGCAAGGCCTTGACTAACAACACCATCTCTCCACAAGATCTGAGCTCAATGCTGGCAAGACCAATGATTTATAGACACACTCATCATTCTCTCTTAGAAAATACCCCACTCGGGTTCTATCAGGGTATGCTCCATGAGGACTATTCTTATCTTGCACTCCCCAGTCCTCAAAGAATATCGGTCCTCCATGTGAAAATTTCTAAATATAAATCCTACTGCAGTGATTAATATTATTTCTTCTACTTATTACCTCAGAAAGAAGTTATCCACAGTATTCTTACGGCAAATATCGAAATATCTTCTACTGCAGTCTTCACAATTAAAACATTGCAGAAAGTAAATGTAAGGAAATATACTAGCACAAAGACAACCATAATGACACAATTATTTTTGGACAATCGTCCCTGGAAAAACCAAATGTGGGAAAACCGGTGCAGCAGATGAGTGTTTTTATTATTCTTCAGCAAATTCTCCTGTACAAATTACAACCAGCAAAAAAGGAATGAGAAATTTTACAAACACTTCTTGACCAAGTTCTACCCCAATTGAAGCACTTCTTCTTCTCCAAAATCCTTCTAATCCTCTCTGCATCAAACTACTCTCCCAGGCTCAACGTCAAGCTGCCCACACAAGCTTTGTGTCAAACTGCCTGTGCGTTGCCTCTTTCTGTGTCACCCTTCTTGCTCTACGTCTGTTGCCTTACACTCTCTCTCTTTCTCACCTACAACTCTCCCTCTGATTTGATTTTCTCTTGCCGAACTTCGACTAGTGAGAAAATCAATCTTACTCGAGTAATTGAGTATCTGCCTCTGGTTTGTTCTCCAAGTGCCCATCAAGTCTCTTCTTATAATCCTCTCGTTGATCATTCAACAACCCAAATTAAATTCTAATCAATGGTTAGGATCATTTGACTTGATCTCTACCTTCTTCTAGAATTTCCATCCACGGTTTAGATTAATACCCATTAATTATTTTAATTTCCTAAGTTTAGACTTAGGGTCCCATTAAAAATAATTAATTATTTTAATAAAATTGTTTTCGGGTGGAATTTCCCTAAACGATTTCTGGGTATTGGAGAATGCATGTGCCTAAGCCTTCCTACAAATTTTAAGGCCTAGAGCACAACACTCCCTCTTAGCGAGGAATGTGCTCTAGCAATATACTGCATACTGCTCTAACTCTAAAGCATCGTCCTCTGTGCTGATGATGTCTGACATGCTGCCCACCAACTACTGTATTGCTGCCTTTGACACTGCCAATGCTACATCTGTACTACAACTCCCTCTGAATGTCTGCATCTGTGTTGCTGCTGGCATTGCCACTGCCAACTATCCCTGCACTGCAAACTATTGCCGCTACAGAAACGGATTTTCAACCATACCCATCTGCTCTCTGAACTGAGTGAACTTAGCTCTTCCAAGAGTATATTGGCCACCTGCTCTCCTATGGGGGCATATTGTAATCGTACTACCCCACGCTGAACATAGTCTCTAATAAAGTGACAATAGATATCCATATGTTTCGACCGATCATGAAATACTGGATTCTCAGAGAGTTTGATACAACTATGATTATCGCAGTAAACCTTGGTCGCTTCCATCCCTTTTCTGAATAAGCTCACAAGCAATTTTTTGAGCCATATGGCTTCACACGTAGTTGTGCTAGCTGCTAAGCTCAATGCTACCGATTTCTGCTTCCTGCTGCACCAAGATATCATCCCTGATCCAACACTGAAGTAGTATCCCGAGGTACTTTTATGGTCTACTGAATTACCTGCCCAATCTGCATCAGTGAACCCATTCAAACTGACGTCCTACCCTTGGGAGTACTTCAACCCATATCCGGTTGTTCTACGTACATACCTAAGAACATGTCTTGCTGCTACCCAATGCAACCTTTTTGGTTCCACCATGAACTGACTAAGAGTGTTGACAACAAAACAAATGTCTGGCTTAGTGTTGACCAGATACGTAAGCAGCCCAATGAACTGCCTGTACAAGGTGGGATCTACTTCCTTATCTTCTGATGCATCTATTTTCTTCCAACTAGTGATCATGGGAGTAGCCATGGGTCGACAATCCTGCATTACGAATCTCTTCAGAATTTCTATAGCGTACCTTCCTTGTCCAAGGAAGATCTCCCCATTCTTCTGCCAAACTTCCAACCCCAAAAAATAATGTGTCAATCCCAAGTCCTTCATGTTGAATTCGGCTTCAAGATTCTTCTTGCAATCCTGGATGACCGAGTTAGGAACAAGTCATCTACATACAATACCAAAATAAGTGGCTCATTCTCTACCAACAAATAGTAGAGATTGGGATCAGCATCACTCTTGACAAATCCCAACTACTGCAAGTAACTATCAATTCCAACATACCATGCTCTGGGTGCCAGCTTGAGCCCGTACAGGGCTTTCTTTAACCTACAAACATGAGTTTTCTTCTCATGAATTTCGAAGCCTTCGAGTTGTTCTATATGCACCTCCTCTTCTATCACTTCGTTCAAGAATGTTGTCAACATCCATCTGGTGAATCTCCCATCCCATTTGAGCTGCTAGGGATATAACAGATCTGATAAAGGTGTATCAAGCAACTAGTGTGAAGGTCTCTTCATAGTCTATTCCTTCTTTCTGAGCATACCCCTTTTCCACGAACCTTGCCTTGTACTTCTCTATATTGTCGTCTGCAGCATACTTGATCTTGTAGATCCATCGTGATCTTACAACAGATCTATCTTCTGGTCTAGGTACTACTTCATAGACATAATTCATCATGATGTAGTTGTATTCCTCCACCATGGTATCCACCCATACTTGGTGTTGAACAGCGTCCTGAAAGCTAGAGGGTTCTTCAACATGAGCTACTAATGCCTGGTATATATCTGGTTGTCTACGCTGCCTCTTCTCGGCTCTAGGAGCTCAACAAACTCCTTTGCATCCCTCAGTGTCTGTCGTACTTTGTTGGTTCTACCACTAGTGGTGGGAGGCCCAACCAACTCTTCCTCCTGATCCTTTCGTTCCATCTGTTGAAAATCATTTGTATTTCCTCCTTCTGAGGAGATACTGGTGCTGGTCACTGTACTAGATCTAGCTGTATGTCCTCCTGCTTGTCCTTCTTGCTGTCCCTACTGCACTTGAACTAACAGAACATCTCCTAACTGATCTTCTGCAGGCATCTCACGAGATTTCCTTAAAGCTCTGTCTTCCATGAACTTTGCATCCTGTCTTACTACAATCTTCCTGCTACCAGAAATTTAGATTCTATATGCCTTTGAGGTCTTGTTGCATCCTACGAGATACCCCTTTTCTGCAGTCTAATCCAGTTTACTGCGCTTCTCGTCTGGAACGTGACAATAAGCCACACTTCTGAATATCCTAAGATGACTGACTTTCAGCTTCTTCCCTATAAAAACTCCTTCGGGCGTTCTCTTCCCCAATGCTCTATGAAGAGTTCTATTATGGATATATATTGTTGTGTTGCAAGCTTCTGCCCATAGATACTTAGGTAGATCCTAATCATACAACATAGCTTTGTTTGCCCCAACAATAGTTCTGTTTTTCCGTTCTGCTATTCCATTCTGCTCCGAATTATATGGAGTTGTCCACTCTCTTTTGATGCCCTCCTTTGCGCAGAAATCTGTGAAGTCTTTGTCTATATATTCTCCACCATTATCTGAATGCAATAACCTTATCTTTTTCCCTGTCATATTTTCAACACGGGCTTTAAACCCTCGGAAACAATCAAAGAACTCATCCTTGGTCTTTAAGAAATAGATCGAGGTTTTTCTGGAGTGACCATCACTAAAGGTGATGAAGTGTTCACCACCACTAAGAGCTCTTGTGGACATAGGACCACAGATATCTGAGTGTATTAATCCTAATACACATTCTGCTCTATTGTTACTTCTGGAAAACATTGCTTTAGCATGCTTTCCTAGCACACATCCTCTGAATAGGTTCAATTCCTGCAAGTGACATGATGAGCTTTAATGTAATGGTTTTGAGTCTTCTTGTTGAGAATGAATAATCCCTCAAAAATCAAAGAATGTATATTCTTCATCTAGAATATAAAGGTATTTTCCACGTGAAGTTAGGTAATATAGAGCACAACACTCCCTCTTAGCGAGGAATGTGCTCTAGCAATATACTGCATACTGCTCTAACTCTAAAGCATCGTCCTCTGTGCTGATGATGTCTGACATGCTGCCCACCAACTACTGTATTGCTGCCTTTGACACTGCCAATGCTACATCTGTACTACAACTCCCTCTGAATGTCTGCATCTGTGTTGCTGCTGGCATTGCCACTGCCAACTATCCCTGCACTGCAAACTATTGCCGCTACAGAAACGGATTTTCAACCATACCCATCTGCTCTCTGAACTGAGTGAACTTAGCTCTTCCAAGAGTATATTGGCCACCTGCTCTCCTATGGGGGCATATTGTAATCGTACTACCCCACGCTGAACATAGTCTCTAATAAAGTGACAATAGATATCCATATGTTTCGACCGATCATGAAATACTGGATTCTCAGAGAGTTTGATACAACTATGATTATCGCAGTAAACCTTGGTCGCTTCCATCCCTTTTCTGAATAAGCTCACAAGCAATTTTTTGAGCCATATGGCTTCACACGTAGTTGTGCTAGCTGCTAAGCTCAATGCTACCGATTTCTGCTTCCTGCTGCACCAAGATATCATCCCTGATCCAACACTGAAGTAGTATCCCGAGGTACTTTTATGGTCTACTGAATTACCTGCCCAATCTGCATCAGTGAACCCATTCAAACTGACGTCCTACCCTTGGGAGTACTTCAACCCATATCCGGTTGTTCTACGTACATACCTAAGAACATGTCTTGCTGCTACCCAATGCAACCTTTTTGGTTCCACCATGAACTGACTAAGAGTGTTGACAACAAAACAAATGTCTGGCTTAGTGTTGACCAGATACGTAAGCAGCCCAATGAACTGCCTGTACAAGGTGGGATCTACTTCCTTATCTTCTGATGCATCTATTTTCTTCCAACTGGTGATCATGGGAGTAGCCATGGGTCGACAATCCTGCATTACGAATCTCTTCAGAATTTCTATAGCGTACCTTCCTTGTCCAAGGAAGATCTCCCCATTCTTCTGCCAAACTTCCAACCCCAAAAAATAATATGTCAATCCCAAGTCCTTCATGTTGAATTCGGCTTCAAGATTCTTCTTGCAATCCTGGATGACCGAGTTAGGAACAAGTCATCTACATACAATACCAAAATAAGTGGCTCATTCTCTACCAACAAATAGTAGAGATTGGGATCAGCATCACTCTTGACAAATCCCAACTACTGCAAGTAACTATCAATTCCAACATACCATGCTCTGGGTGCCAGCTTGAGCCCGTACAGGGCTTTCTTTAACCTACAAACATGAGTTTTCTTCTCATGAATTTCGAAGCCTTCGAGTTGTTCTATATGCACCTCCTCTTCTATCACTTCGTTCAAGAATGTTGTCAACATCCATCTGGTGAATCTCCCATCCCATTTGAGCTGCTAGGGATATAACAGATCTGATAAAGGTGTATCAAGCAACTAGTGTGAAGGTCTCTTCATAGTCTATTCCTTCTTTCTGAGCATACCCCTTTTCCACGAACCTTGCCTTGTACTTCTCTATATTGTCGTCTGCAGCATACTTGATCTTGTAGATCCATCGTGATCTTACAACAGATCTATCTTCTGGTCTAGGTACTACTTCATAGACATAATTCATCATGATGTAGTTGTATTCCTCCACCATGGTATCCACCCATACTTGGTGTTGAACAGCGTCCTGAAAGCTAGAGGGTTCTTCAACATGAGCTACTAATGCCTGGTATATATCTGGTTGTCTACGCTGCCTCTTCTCGGCTCTAGGAGCTCAACAAACTCCTTTGCATCCCTCAGTGTCTGTCGTACTTTGTTGGTTCTACCACTAGTGGTGGGAGGCCCAACCAACTCTTCCTCCTGATCCTTTCGTTCCATCTGTTGAAAATCATTTGTATTTCCTCCTTCTGAGGAGATACTGGTGCTGGTCACTGTACTAGATCTAGCTGTATGTCCTCCTGCTTGTCCTTCTTGCTGTCCCTACTGCACTTGAACTAACAGAACATCTCCTAACTGATCTTCTGCAGGCATCTCACGAGATTTCCTTAAAGCTCTGTCTTCCATGAACTTTGCATCCTGTCTTACTACAATCTTCCTGCTACCAGAAATTTAGATTCTATATGCCTTTGAGGTCTTGTTGCATCCTACGAGATACCCCTTTTCTGCAGTCTAATCCAGTTTACTGCGCTTCTCGTCTGGAACGTGACAATAAGCCACACTTCTGAATATCCTAAGATGACTGACTTTCAGCTTCTTCCCTATAAAAACTCCTTCGGGCGTTCTCTTCCCCAATGCTCTATGAAGAGTTCTATTATGGATATATATTGTTGTGTTGCAATCTTCTGCCCATAGATACTTAGGTAGATCCTAATCATACAACATAGCTTTGTTTGCCCCAACAATAGTTCTGTTTTTCCGTTCTGCTATTCCATTCTGCTCCGAATTATATGGAGTTGTCCACTCTCTTTTGATGCCCTCCTTTGCGCAGAAATCTGTGAAGTCTTTGTCTATATATTCTCCACCATTATCTGAATGCAATAACCTTATCTTTTTCCCTGTCATATTTTCAACACGGGCTTTAAACCCTCGGAAACAATCAAAGAACTCATCCTTGGTCTTTAAGAAATAGATCGAGGTTTTTCTGGAGTGACCATCACTAAAGGTGATGAAGTGTTCACCACCACTAAGAGCTCTTGTGGACATAGGACCACAGATATCTGAGTGTATTAATCCTAATACACATTCTGCTCTATTGTTACTTCTGGAAAACATTGCTTTAGCATGCTTTCCTAGCACACATCCTCTGCATAAGTCATCATGTTCACTACTAAGGACCAGTACCCCTGTAATAGTCTCTCTGAGCATCCTCAGTTCTCCATGGTGTAAGTGCCCCATTCACCTGTGCCATAATTCATTTTTCTCCTTCTCACCATTACAGTTGTTGCCTATTAGTGCCATTGGTGATTTGAGCTACAACCTATACAACTTGTTGCTTCAAAGCCCAATTTGTTTTTTCTTCTTCCAGCTTGGATGCTTGACATATACCTTCTTTCCCATGAAGTATACATCATATCCCTTGTTCTGTAACTAGGACACTAAAATCAAGTTCATTCCTAATCCTAGCACATGCAGAACATTGGTGGCTCGGATGTTGGTCCCTGCTTCCGTCTAAAAAGCTATGGTGCCTCTCCCTACTGAAGTACATTTCGTTTTGTTTCCCATAGTTATTTGGAAGCGCTTTTGTTCTTCTTGATAGCTCAAGAAATGTTCTCATACTCCAATCATATGAGCTGAAGCCCCTATCAATATACCAAACATCCGTTGACGTTAAATTTGCTAGGCATGCGAATTCTTCACTAATCTGGTAGATAAATCTGAGACACTTTCAGTATCCATATCTTGCCAATTTCTGACGCTAACCTGTCCCAGCAACTGCTGCAGGATAAATTGTGTCCCACCTAAGACAACCCTTCTTGCTGAATCTTCTGATGTGTTGTTCCTTCTACCACTGACAAATTTCGATTGGAAAGACTTATCTCTCTGTCGACTCACTTAGAGAGAGTTTTCCCATGAAATTCCCTTCTCCTTTCAACGTTGGGTCCTCCGGCTTCTTTCTTTTGCTTCCCTATTGCTCTGAAACCATGTGAAAATTTCTAAATAGAAATCCTACTGCAGTGGTTAATATTATTTCTTCTACTTATTACCTCATAAATAAGTTATCCACAGTATTCTTACGGCAAATATCGAAATAAAAACATTGCAAAAAGTAAATGCAAGGAAATATACTAGCACAAATACAACCACAATGACACAAATATTTTTGGACAATCGTCCACGGAAAAACCCAATGTGGAAAAATCGGTGTAGCAGATGAGGGTTTTTATTATTCTTCAACAAATTCTCTTGTACAAATTAAAGCTAGTAAAATTGGAATGAGAAATTTTACAGACACTTCTTGGCCAAGTTCTACCCTAGTTGAAGCACTTCTTCTTCCCCGGAATCCTTCTGATCCTCTTTGCGTCAAATTGCTCTCCCAAGCTCAATGTCAAGCTGCCCACACAGGCTCTGCATCAAACCGCCTTTGCGCTGCCTCTTTCTACGTCACCCTTCCTACTCTACGTCTTGCTGCCTTGTACTCTCTAAATATGTCGATGCCCTCTCTCTCTTTCTCACCTGCAACTCTCCCTCTGATTCAATTTTCTCTTGCCGAACTTCGACCAATGAGAAAATCGATCTTACTGGGGTAATTGAGTATCTGCCTCTGGTGTGTTCTCCAACTGCCCATCAAGCCTCTTCTTATTATCCTCTCGTTGTTCATTCAACAGCCCAGATTAGATTCTAATCAATGGTTAGGATCATTTGACTTGGTCTCTGCCTTCTTTTAGAAGTTCCATCCACACTTTAGATTAATACCCATTAATTTTAATTTCCTAAGTTTAGACTTAGGGTCCCATTAAAAATAATTAATTATTTTAATAAAACTGCTTCCGGGTGGAATTTCCCAAAATGATTTATGGGTATTGGAGAATGCATGTGTCTAAGCCTTCCTGCAAATTTTGAGGCTTAGAGCACATCTGATGCTACCCCAAATCAACACTCCATGACTACTCTTTTATGTTATGCCCTATCTCATCCCCAAAGAGTATCAGATGTCAAATGATTACACAATCCTCCATTTTGTCTTCCCAAGTGAAGCCCAGAATGACATGTCTATCTCTCCTTTTCAAACTAGGAGGACATATTCCATTAAAGGAATGTACTCATTCCTATCACAAAGGAATGCACCTAGGCTCCCTGCTTAGGAATTTTCCAAGTTTCTTCCAAGTAAGACACTTCTTCTCAGTCTCCCTCTTAACCAGGGACCTACAACCAGCTGCTTGAGGAGCTCCTTCCTTCGATGTCATGAATTTCTTCGTCGTTAAGGAGTCTTCATCTTTGGGAACTTCTACAAAGGGCACAGATCATCCATCACTTTTATCCATGCATTAGTCATGTCCTTAACTCATCACAAAGTGATCCATCAGATTTTCCATCTGGCTTTGCTTCATGTAATTCTACTTTCATGCCATATTTTTTGGAAGGACATTACATCCTTCTATATGCTCTGCTTGGAAGTCATCCACAGAATTCCCTTTGGCAGTCCTATATAAGCCCATCCAGATATTAGTTCAAAAATAAATGAACACTTTTAAATCAAAATTACCTTTTTGATGATCTTTCACCATGACATCTTCCTGTAGGTATCAGCATCCTACAAGCACATTGACACATCTCCCACTGATATCCATTGTCAAGGGTCTCTATCTTTTTCCAACTTCCATCAGATTCTTCACATCTTTCCGGAGATCTTCTAGTCAAATCTTCTTGGACTTTGGATGTTGAATGCCACCTACCTTTGTTGCATATTATCACAATCTCTTCCTATCTTTTCACACACTTCATTCCCAGGAGCTTCCAATCATAGTTCCTCAATCGTAGTCAACCACCTCATACTTCATATGAGGACATATTACGTTGATTTCATCTAGTGCGACTCATGCCTTCCGACATTCTTTCAAAGGAGGAGATTCCTTTCCTTTTATCATGCTTCTCAAAATAGAAGTAGTGATCCTTGTTACCTTCAACCATATGACATGACTTTATAATATTAAATGCAAGCATGCATACCTCATTTACCTTTAGGTCATCTAGCCTTCTTTACACAGCTTCCTTAATTGAAAAGATCTTCAACCCCTTGATCTGCTTCATCTCTCATGTCATCATACCATCATCCCATGAACTCCACAAATTGGAGTTCCTGATGAAACACTTGCTTCCTCTTTAGATTGGTGAATCCTTCAATGAGGATTCCATCTCGCATATCCTTATTCAGCAGATGTTTCCCTTTTTAACTGATGTATGATGAGGCTTGTCTTGGATGACTTCTTCAATTGATCTTTCGATGAGGTCACCAACAATTATATCCTTCAAAGTTGACTATCAGACATCCTTCATCTTTCCTCTGGTGATGTCACGAGCTCTTGTTCTTAATGCTTCCATGATGCCATGATGGATCTTATTATTTATTATAGCCATATCCTATAACATAAGATTTAGAAACTATGTCAAGACCTTTTGTGAGGGAGAATATCTCAGACATAGCTGAGATCTCTTACTTCCTCTTTTCTTGGACTTCTTTTCAGCTTCCTCCACTTCTTCGATGATATGGGCTTCTTCTCTTTCTTTTTATATTGTCCTTTTAGGACAATCTTTCGTATAATGTTCATAATTTTTATATCCATAGCATTGAATCTTACCTATGTTCTTCTTCCTTTTCCAAGGACCAAAAATTTCCACACTTCCTTTCCTTCCAGCAAATGTTTGAGTCCTTTAACCTTCAACACTTTTGCCCTCAACTTGTCTTCTTCTATCTTGCATAGAAACCACAAGTTGTTAAATGAGGTAACTTTCTTATCCCCATGGATATGTGTTACCTTGTTCATCAGGTATTGCATTATAGATCAATGATGATTATCTTCTTATCATCTCTCCTAGATCTCATAGTTGAGATCTTATGAAGATATCCCTTCATCCTTTGCTACCTTTAATTTTTGTGTAGATCAGATCTAAGTCTTGTGACCTCCTTTACCTAATCTTCAGAGAATATTCTTACGAGTTTATATACATCTCTTTGATGTCGCCAATATTGCTATATGAGGGGACCTTTCATAAGAATCATTTTCCATGAATTCAGAGGAGACCTTTCGATTGATATGTTCAATGACTTCACTTTCTTCGAGGAATATATCTATCCTCCTTTTCCATGCAAGGAATTTCAATGACATATCCAACTTATAGACCTCCTTGCAAACATGAAGTCATTTTACCAAATTGATTAAATACTAAAAGTATCAATGACTTCACTTTCTTCGAGGACTATATCTATCCTCCTTTTCCATGTAAGGAATTTTGATGACCTATCCAACTTATAGACCTCCTTGCAAACATGAAGTCATTTTACCAAACTGATTAAATACTAAAAGATACTTACTTGACAAGTGAAGATGAAATCTTCTTCTTCGATGATGGTTGAAGAAGATGTATTTGTTGCTTTCTTGGATGATCTTCTTCAAGGGCAAGGAGAGGATCCTTGCTAATCTTGACAATTATGACAATGCCATCTTGCCTTCAATATGCTTCGACTTTTCTTATAGTGTATATCATAAATGCTTCTAGGGTTTCGACTTTCTCCAAAATGATCTAATCTTCATCTTTAAAGTCCTTCGAGCTATCTTGCCTTGTAGATAACTTGATGATGACTAGTGGATCCAAAAGAACTTTTGTTGTTGTAGACTGATTCTTCGATCTAGGGTTTTATTCTTCAAAGTAGATCTTGATCTTTTGCTTTGATAGCCTTTGACTTGCTTAGATGCCTTACTTGAAACTCGATCCTTGAGTGTCTCTTTGATTAGATGCCCTTCCTTTGACTTCAACACCTTAGCTCTGATACATTGTTGAGAAATCTAGGGCATTAGAATTAGTTGATTTCTCTTCTTTGGTGACTGCTTGTGAATGCTTTTTTCTCAATTAGATTAGGATCTTCTTTACGTTAGATTCTTAGTGTTCTTCTTCATCAAATAGTAACCAATGCATGAACGTAAATAGACAAGAGACACAGCATGTAGGCCATAAGCCAAGGCCAAAACCTCTCACTATTTGAGAGGAAAACCTGCACAAATTCGTCTTATAGAGATTCCAATTGACGAATACCAAGACCAAGACCCCTGACCTATTAGCCACTCCATGATCAAGACATGAGTCCTCTTCTACTTTTGTCTTCTAGATTCCTCTTCCACTATCGAGACTACATCACTAGAGACCTTCGTTGTGATAGCAATGAGAAAGCTCCAAAATCCATCACTGTAATATCATTAAGGACCTTATCATAACATTGAGATCAAGATCTTGTCACTTTGTAGGAGCACCGAGACTCCATGAACTGTAATCATGTCCGAACTGTGACACCATCAAGATTGTGGCTTCAACGAGGTTAGTGTAGGATCCTTCTCCCTGAGGCAGCGCCGAGACTCCATCTAAACAGAAATTGCACTAAACCATAGTCTTCTCAGATCACCGAACTGTAGACTCTTCTCAACATCAGAACACTATCACTGCAGTACAGAGGTATCCGAAATTGTCTTCTACACTAGGCCATCTAAATAGATAGATCCAAATTGTTTTCTGCCTTTGTTCTCTGAAATCACAAAGTGATCTGAATTGTCTTTTGACTGTGATTACATCTAATATAATGTACCCATCTGAAACCTTTTCAAACTCTTTTCTGTCTTCTCTACCGAAAGGCTCAGATATGCGAACTTTGTTCTCTATGTTTATGCGAGGAACCTAGCTTCCTATATATCGTGATTCGACCATATATTAAGCCAACTTTAGCATCCGAATGGGTGTGACACTTTGGGTGAGCCGACATAAGATATTACTTTGTATTGCAGGTCAACATCAAGTTAAGAGGATTGTGCTTGTCGTTTGGAGGGCTTTCTAGACACTTGTTTGACTCATACATTTTACATGTGCTCAAGAAGAGCTCTTCGTACATGACATTAATTCTTTGACCTTAATGACAAATCCTAAGGCTCTCAATGGGAACCACCTAAAATAATATCACTTGCTCATGAAACCCATGAAGCAAGGCTTACAAAAATAATTTTATTTCCTTCATTACATCATTTACAAAAGTCACAATTACATGTCATTATGAAGACCGAACCTAGTTACACTTACACTCTTCAACAACCCACCCTCCCCCCTCCCCCAACACACACCCTCAGAGCATGGGAAACATGGGGGACACATCCCTGTGGAACACATCTTTTAAAATATAAAGGTGAACAAACCGCTGACTTAGCACATAATAATAATATCAAGCACAAGCTTGTTATTGCCTCCCCGATAACAAGAAGAGAATGATTTTGTAATACTCTTATCCTAAGTCATTATATTCACCCTTTTTATGGTTGAAATTCAAAATCTGCAACTGCTAAAGATGCTTGATTAAGTTAGGTGAACATAATTGCTTATTCCAATCAAAATGATATGAATGTTACATATTCTAATATTTATATGTAAAAATGTTTTATATTTATTTAATGTTGACAAGATAGATTATATTAGTAAATTGGGTTTATCTTAGGTGGTTGGGAGGACTGATTGGGATACTCCCCGCTAGGTTCAATTCCTGCAAGTGACATGATGAGCTTTAATGTAATGGTTTTGAGTCTTCTTGTTGAGAATGAATAATCCCTCAAAAATCAAAGAATGTATATTCTTCATCTAGAATATAAAGGTATTTTCCACGTGAAGTTAGGTAATATTAACATTATTCAACTAAATAAAATCATAACAAACATTCTCCCACCTGCTGCCACTACCAAATCGACTGCCATTATAAATACATTTTCCCTCACAGCCTGAATCAACTGTAATTGAAACAATTCATCGTCATTATGTTTAATTGGTTATGTGTATGAAAATTGAAATTCATGTGTGAGGAAAGTCCTGTGAATTACTCATTTCCACGTGAACTCGTTGCTCCCTTCTCCTTCACTAACCTAGGTCTTCAATTGCTTTACGATTACAATTTACCTATAAAATAAAAATAATTCTAAGCTCTAGTTGCGACCATGGTCTTATGCATAAAATATTTCGATTATAATTAATTTTTTCAGAAGTATACATATTAGAATCTAAAAAGGTCAGTATATTACTTTTCCCTTCCTAAAATTAAATAACTAGTTGTATATCTTTAGTCCCTTGTTGTAGACCTTATTTGACTTTATTTACCTAATAAGGACAAAGAGTATGGAATCAATAACTAGCATAAAAATATGAAATTTTAATATGAAGTTCTAATATTTTAATAATTCTTTTTGTCGAAGTTAATGGCTAATTTTCTGGTATTTTGAAACCAGCAAAGTATTTTCTAATTTTAATGTGGCTGAATTAGAACACAAACATGAACCAAGTGACTTAGCTCTTAGCTAGTTCTTTATGCTAAGTATTAAAAAGTTAATAACCAAACCGAATGAAAAACGTTATGAATTTCATTGCAAAAACAAAATAACTTATTTACTCCACATCCATGGCGAACATTTCCATGAACAGCATTTACCAGTTAACATTTAATCTATTGCATGGCCTTTAAAATAGTAAAGCTAAAACTATTTCAAAGTTTAACGGTTATGAACTTACCGAGTTTGTTGTGAGTTATGTCCAACATGCGCACGGCTCTTTCAAGCTCCAACACTTCACTTGGTAAGCACTGTGTCACGATCATTACTCTTGAAAAGGTTAGTATAAATGGAAATAGCAAATAGATATTAGTTTGCTATATTACTATTCTACTATCTTAAATATATAAATTACAACATATAATTTTTGTCATTTCCGATATTAAGACCTCAACATGTGGGTGAAGAATAATAGAATATCTATCATATCTAAGGATCCACAAAACAATGAAAAACATATATAACAAAATAAGTCATTTGGGAGTAAAGCTTTCATGTGAGTCAACTAGCAGGACAAGGGTGCAAGAAATAAGTTTTTATCCTAGATACATCATAATCGCTCTCAATGACTTTAGGTTATCACACGATCTCGGAGATAAAGTCTGAAAAGCTAAAGTGCTATCAGAGCGAAACAAAGGGAGGCCACTGTCACAACACCAACCCACTTCTGCACTTCAAGTCGGCTTTTCTTCAGCTCAAGAGGGCCTTCCCTAGGTTAAGTTTGTTGGGATTTAGGGCAATGAGTTCCAAGGTGAAGTGACGAGTAAATCTAGCAAAATGATTTTGAAAAAATTTCACAGTTGGGTATAACAGAGGCCTGTCACTCACCAAAAGTGAGTGACCCCATAGGAGAAAAAAGAATTCCCATCATCTCTTCCAGCTATCCAGCCAGTAGCCCCTGCAGCCACCACTAGCCGAAGATGATGTGCCATTCATATCTTTGTTGCCTGCATCATGTTGAATTTTGTAGCTATGGTCAGTCTTCATAACTAATATTTTAGCCCTTGAATTATGTAAGACATGTTCTTCATGTCATTTTAGCCCTTGAAATATATGTAATGAAAAATATAAGACTTATTCTTCATGTCGGTTTCAAAAGAAACAATTTTGAATTTATGGAATCTGAATTTTTGGATCCAAAAGGATCAAGTCGGCCCTCCTAATGTCAAGTTGGCCCAGTTGGAAGAGACAACCATTCGACAACACAGGTGACTAGATATAAAGTCTATTTGTCCTCCTACTCAAGCAAGTAATTCGGACTATCTGAGGCAAACAAGAAGGCGAACCTGAGGCAAAGAGGAAAATGAATCTGAGGCAGATTAAGGACAAATCGAAGGCAAAGTTTCTGAGCATACCAAAGCAGCAGGACCAAAATACTTGGGTGCAGAAGTAGGCCGAAATTCGGCCCTAGCAGAACAGGCCAGGCCAAGTTCATTGAGCATCAGTTTGACTTGACATATGAGCAGTTTAACCAGGTTTGACGATAGTGATATTGCTGGTCAGGTTGACCTTGTTGACTAAAAGATTTAGATGTATCTCTATTGAATTAAATAATTTCTCTAAGGTTGTTGGGTTTTCCCCCATGTGGGTTTTCCCAGGATAAATTGTTGTGTCTCTTGTTTGGCTGTCTCTTTATGATCCTACTGGCATTTTGTTCTTACTGTTGAGATCTTTTGTGTAACTACTTTATGATGAATGTGAATACAAGAAGAGAATGAACTAATAAATCATAAGTAATTATTAGTTTAGAAGACCCTTAAAAAAATCAACATGGTAACAGAGCTTGGGTGAAGGAGCAGCGTAGGCAAGCCATCTTGCTTTGAAGGAAAAAGAATCCACCATCTGCCCTAGAAGCGAAGTTACCGGATACGGCACTCCGTGGTCCAGGATCCACATATCTAATCCGGATCCGGATCCACTGGGATTCATCCAAGAACCAGCACGTGGTGTTTCTATGTTGGCTGGAAACGGATAATTAAATATGGAAACGGATCCCGCATTAATTTTCCGGATTTCAAGTTATATGCAATGCGGTTTTACTAAAAATGGGGTTTTAATTTTCTGAATTTCAAGTTATATGCAATGCGGTACACATTCGATTTAGGTTTTCTTTTTGGCTTACCCTCAACCCTCATTGTCTTTATCTGAGTTTGTCGGCCACACAGAGAAGAATAGAGACAACAGCACCTTGTTTCATGAGCTTGTCGTGACTTGGCCGCATAAGATAGCATTGAGCAACAGCGCAACAGAGGACTATTCAACAGGCAGCAACCCCCTGTATCTAATACTTTTTTTAATTTTTTGAAGATGATTCACCAGGCAACACTTCACACTGCACAGGTTTGGAATTTTTAATTTTTATGCTCACAGTGAAACCAATAGTCTGTAAGTATCTTGTTCTTTGTGAAGACAAGTTAAGATCCTATCACGCTTCTTCCAAATCATTGTTCTCGGAATTCACATCCCAAGCCTTGTCATCCCTGACCTGTATTCTTCCTATGGAATCACAAATTGGAAAGAATGTAGACCAAACGTTCAGCCTTCTATGAACCCAACGAGTTCCTTTCACATGCCGATTAACTTGCCAGTTGTGAAAGGACACCAAAGGCCAAACTCAATGACTAATTTCATCCATATCATAAACTAACCACCAGACAACTGTGTCCATTGTCATCATGACTCTAATGGCAATGAACCTATAAATGAGATTATTCCAAAAGCAAACTCTCTGAACTGTGTTGGAAGTTGGAACTACCCTATGCTCCCAAACATCTAGGAAAACCTTTGGAATGTCACTTACACAAACACCTTCTTAAGCTCGTGTGTGGCCTTCCTCTTCTTGCCACCATCAAGGAAGTTGTCAACATGGTGTCTAGCATTGAGAACATGTGCCAAAATGTGCAGAGGATTGCCAAATTTTTCCCACCTATCTATAAGAATAGCCCTAACATGTGAGATAACAGTGAACACTTCTATTAATGATATTATTCTTTGAAAACAAATCCATGGCATTGTTTCTCATTACTGATCCTCGTGAATTTTATCCTTCCCTAATGACAGATAATGGAATTACTAAAAACATTGAAAATTTCAAAACTAGCTATCTACTTAATTTTTATGTACTTTAATTTTAATTTTATCCTTCCCTAATGACAGATAATGGAATTACTAAAAACATTCAAAATTTCAAAACTAGCTATCTAGTTAATTTACTTCAATTTTAATTTTAATTTTATGTACAGGCAGCTACTATATTATTATATTTTTTTGTACTTGACGTATCCTTGCCGTTTCCGGATCCCGGATTTTCAAAAAACTAGCGAATCCGGATCCGTATCAGAATCCTGGTAACTTAGCCTAGAAGCAATCCAAGTCACTTTGAATCTGAGCTTCTCTTTTCCTTGAAAAACCAAGATAAAGAGCCCTCAAATCAGGTCCAAATTTCTCAGAAGGTCAAAAGGCCTCCGTCTGAATTCTCAGAGGGCCGAAAAATTCATGCTTCAATATTTATCACTGTGCTATGGTAATCATGCACGGGGACAAAATTCACTTTTTCTGTTGGCGGGTAGTAGAAAGGGCATTCATAAGGTTACAGCAAAGCAGAAGCCGAATCAATTTTGAGACCGAAATTTTCTTGTGAAGAACAAGTCTTTTGCAGAACTGAAGTTGTCCTTGCAAAGGACATATTATTGCTATTCCTACAATGTTTTTAAGAAGGCTTAGCTGCTTGGTTTGGAAAGGCATACATAGCTGCAATACTATGCTTACAAGAATTCCATAATTCATTGCTGGTACTGACTGTCTTTATTGATCACAAGGGCGTTCTTGAGAAACCTTGAAAATTGCAAATATGTTTTGACCTACAGTACTAGAGGCAGAGTACAAGCCTTATAAAAGCTATCATTGATCCAAATATACTTGCTTCAATTGATATTGGTCATTGTTTGACTAATGACATAAGGAAAGCTGAGTTACAGGTTAAGTCCAATACAGTATAAATGTCATGGCATTTCATGGTTGATAAGTTAGAAGTGTATTAAGTTTGTTTTGTTTACCTTGATGGAAGACTTCCATGGAAGACACTGAATCATATACAATATCTTGTTGACATAATACTAATCAACAAGGAGGTAGATGGAACAAGATGGAACAGTCGTTGTTTGAACTGATCACTCCATGACACATTCTTGTCCTCTTATGGTTCAGATGAATTGTCCCTATATTAACTTCAGCAAGAAAAGTTGCACATGACAGACTTGATAATCTTATTTGTCTGAGGTTGAAGACCTGAGAGTTTTAAATTGGAATTATGTTTCAAAGATTGATAAGACCTAAAGTAAGAATAAGGCTTGCTAAGAGAGATGGATCGAGTACACTTGGGTCTAGAATGTTTTATTACACTATACTGCAAGACGTGTTCAAGAGAGTGCTGCTTTGAAGTTGCAAAGATCTCAGTATCTAACACTACTATGAAAATATCTCATGCAAGGGTTCTTGTCAAGAATGAAAAGGATGACTTGCATAGTATTGCTATATGCTAGAAGGATATTGCTTGATTCCAGCTGTTGTTAGAACAAGTATATAACAGAATTTTTCCTCATATATTTGGGTCGTGATCAATTCAATTGGATTCAAGAAAGCTGCTCTGAAACAGAGGAAGCTGAGAAGAGAAGACATAACACTTGTAAGATCTAATAGTTCTAGGGCTTGTAAACCCTAAGCAAATCATGAAGGATATTAGAATGCCATAGGGTTTCTGAACAAGACCCTAAGAATTGGAAGACGATGTTTCCATTGAAAGAAGAAACCCTAGCTCATGCAAGGAAGGAAGAAAAGTAGCTAATGATAAGGAAAAGGATGATGAGATTGCAAGAAGACATAACAGAGGGAGCTGAGAAGAGAAGACATAACACTTGTAAGATCTAATAGTTCTAGGGTTTGTAAACCCTAAGCAAATCATGAAAGATATAAGAATGCCATAGGGTTTGTGAATAAAACCCTAAGAATTGGAAGATAATGTTTCCATTGAAAGAAGAAACCCTAGCTCATGCAAGGAAGGAAGAAAAGTAGCTAATGACGAGGAAAAGGATGAAGAGATTGCAAGATGGATGCAATAAGGCAAGGATCGAGAGGGAGATTCCCTACAATCCTCAAATCAAAAAGATAAGTAACTTATATCTCTAGTTTGATTATTATTATTATTATTATTGTTTTTGCTATTAGTTAGCCTCTTGTCTTTGTTTCTTTTGCCAGGTTATAATCATTCTTCTATGACCTCCTAGTGAGGATTGTAGTATGTCGTAAACACTGCCAAGGCTTTAGCAACAAATGAAAGCATTGGGAAGAACGAAGAAAAGCTTGTGACAAGAGGATTCTCCCAGTAAGATTTGTGTTCAACAGGAAGAAGTTGCACTGACATCTAGAACCCTGCCTGATAACCAAAAGGGCTCCTAGTTCAAAGGGGCAAGGCAGGCCAGCAAGTACGAAGGATGCCATAATGAAGATTGTGTCAAGATCTGAGGAAGGTCAGTGGTGAATTTCAAATGGATCTACAAGTATGCAATAGATGATAACATAGAGAAGTACAAAACGAGATTCGAGGATTCTCCCAGAAAGAGGGAGAAGACTATGACAAGATGTTTACTCCAGTTGTCAGAAACCCTTCTGTTAGAAATATTATTATTGCTTTGGAAATTACACCAAGGAAATGCAAAGATCGCTTTCCTCAATGGAGAAATTGAGGAAGAAGTGTACACAAAGCTACCTCAGGCTTTGAGGTACATGAGAACAAGTCTCATGATTGCAGATTAAATAAGGCTTTGTACAGACCTCGGGCATGGTATTTTTGGTTGGATGGACATCTGATGAGTCTTGGTTGATATTGTTATTATATGACTTGTTTCTGGCAGGAGAAAAGAACTCACATGAAAAAGTGAGCAGCAGTGGCAGGAGTATTTAGTTATGTGATAGAGGGAGTTGTCAAGCCCTGCTTCAGTGTCAGAGAGAGTTGACCTCTGAGTTCAAGATGAAAGATCTTTGCTGGATACTTTACTTCTTAGAACTAGAAGTATGGAAAAAACTAAAGGGAGCAACCAGGATTGCCACAACAGGATCTGTTTCAGTGTCAGAGGAAGCACCCAATCAGGGTGACCAAAAAGTAGTTGTGGCACAACATGTGTTGAGGTACCTACATGGTACAATTAGATGTGAATTGAGAAGTACAACTGCAAGGATATATAGATTCAAATTGGGCAAAGAGTGCTAAAGACAAGAAGGGCACACTAGGATGATGATTCAGTTTGGATTCTGCTTAGGAAGGAAGCAAACATCTGTCGCACTTAGGACTGTAGGAGCTGAGTATATTGCATCTAGTTTGGCGGACTGTGAAGAAGTGTGGCTTCAGTAACTACATGCAAGATTGTTTGATCAAGTGCAAGAGACGACCATGATGATAGGTCAAAGCACATATCGAGACATGGTACAGAAGGGAGCAGTGAGTCTCGAAAAGCCTTTGTCCTAGGGAAAAGTTTGTACACTTCACGGACAAGCTTGAGAAGTTTGTATACTTCAAGGACAAGTTTGAGAACGTTGTACACTTTAAGGACAAGTCGGAATGATTGAAAATATTTTCCTCAATTAGAGGGAGTGTTGATCTTGTTGCATCAAGGGGCAGACATTCTCCCTAGGTCAGAATATAGACAGGTCAAAGTATTGACCAGGGGCCACAAAATGTGTCTAGGGAGAATGGCCCAGAGAGCATCAAGGCCCAAAGTGCTCCTAAGGTGGGCAAGTGAGTGCCTTTAGCATCGGACAGGAGAGTTACCATTCAATTAGCATGCAAGAATGGTAAATAGCCCAAGGTATCACCATAGGTCACGCGTGTTGACTAGGTTCCAAGTGATGATTTGGAAAGTTGGTGAATTGCTGCAACTGACGACTTGGATGTTACCATTCAATTAGCATGCAAGAATGGTAAATAGCCCAAGGTATCACCATAGGTCACACGTGTTGACTAGGTTCCAAGTGACGATTTGGATAGTTGGTGAATAGCTCCAACTAACGACTTGGATAATTGGTGAATTGCTCTAAGTGACGACTTGTTGAGCATGATGCTAATCCAGGATGCTTTCCATAGATAGTGAACTAACACGTTAGCATAGTTAGCTCATTCCGAAATAGTCATTCTCCCTAGGTCAAGTATGACCAGGATTAGGGAGAATGGTCTAGCAAAGGATAGGCATTCTTTTGAGTCAAGTATGTTGACCAGGATTAGGAATAATGGTCCTAGAGGCCCAGAATTACCAAACCATAGGGTTGACTAGGTTCCTTTCAGCATCAGCCTCAGTGTCCAAATAAGTTAAGTGAGCCCATTTAGCATCATGACCTCTAAGTGAGGCCTTTGGATTTGGGTCCAAAATACTCAAATGGATTGAGTAAGTCCTAGCATCAGCACAGATACTGATGTCAGATGATCAGAGTAATACTCAGTGAGGAGTATTACTAAAGCACACTCCTCACTAAGAGGGAGTGTTGATTTGGGGTAGCATCGGATGTGTTCTAGCCACGAAATTTGGTGGAGAGGTTGGGGTACATGAAATCTCCAATACCCAGAAAGGGTTTGGGCACATTCTAAACAGCTCAGGAGATATTAAAATAATTAATATTTTTAATGGAGTCCGTAAGTCTAAACTTAGGGAAAATAAAATATTAATGTTGATTAATATGAAACTGTGTAAGAATGGTCCAAAAGACATGGATCAAGCCAGATCTAATCTTAGCTGTTGATTAGGGACTTAATCTCGGCCGTTGATATGTCAACAGGAAAAGTATAAGAGGAGGCTTGAGGATCACTTAGAGAACACACCAGAGTGATCAGTCATTCTATCCTCTAGAGCGGGGTTTGCTAAGAGAGATAGAATCAGTGATCGGAGTTGCAGCTGAGGGGCACTGAGTATAGAGAGACAGAGAGGCAGAGATAATGTCGAGAGAGCAGCACAGTAGCCAGGGAGAGTGACGTGGAGCCAACCAGGGCTCACGCAGGGGCAGCTGGGAGCTGTGCAGAGCCTCAGAGAGGCCATCGTTGCTGACATAGAGGGCCAGAGGGCTAACGTAGGGCCTCCTAAGGCTGACGCAAACCCATCCGGGGTGACGCAGGGCCAGCGCTGGGCAGAAAGGGGCTGACGCAATCCAGAGAGAGGCTAACGCTGGGGTTTCTGGGGCAGATTGGTGTTGAGGAGCTACCGAAAGGATTATCCGGGGTTTCAGCCAGGAGATTTCTCTCAATTTGAGAGGTATTACTGCCAAGGAAATTCTTTGTTGGGTAGGCCAGTTTCGGCACCCAGATTGTACACTGATATTGCTTAATAAGAAAACCCTCAAATAGCTGCACCAATTTTCCCACATTGGGTTTTTCCAGGGACATTGGTCCAAAAATAATGGTGTCATATGGTGTGATTGTTTCTATTTCCTTTAGTTGTTTATCTGTAATATGTTGAGCATGCACTAGTGTTTATTTTCAATATTTACATTGTAAATAACTTGTTAAGTAACATAACAAGTAGGTAGGAATAAATCAGATAAAGTGTATGGAGGGTTTCTAACTAAGTAGACTTAAAAACTTCAACATGGTATCAGAGCGTGATTGCAGATCATAGGAGGACTGAGGACATCAGCAGAGCGGAGCAATAGCAAGAGAAAACAGTTGTCCCGAGGTGATAGAAGTTGTTTCTAGTAGCGCAGCAACAAGGGAAGGGTGATGCAGGAAAGGTGAGCTGGGAAGAGGCAGCGCAAAGGCTAAGAAAGGCAAAGGGAGCCTCACACAGAGCCACGCAAAAACTGTGAGGGTTGACGCAGTTGGCTGAGGAGGTCGGGTTGCTGGTGCCGGGATTGCGCAAAGCCTAGGAGCTCTCACCGTCAGGTTGCTAGGGTTTAGAAGGCTGTGGGAATATTGTAGAGTGGAGCTAGTGAGGTACTGTAGTCAAAACAGTACCTGACAGAGCAAGGCCAAGAGGAGGGAGTTGCTACCGAGGGTTTCTAGCCGAGGAACCCAGATCAGTGGTGCGGTTGCACAAGACGATCAGAGTAGGGGGCATCTCGACAGCGGTAGAAGGATTTTTAGGAGGGAAATCGAGACTCCGAGGGAGTCCAGAAGAGAACTTCTAGACGGGAAGTAGCAACTCGGAGGAGTCGAACAGAGAACTTCCAGGAGGGAAGTAGAAGAGCATCATGGCACTACATGGAGTAAGACACCAGGATAGACTGGACGGAGCGTCGAACTTTGCAATCTAGAAGGCCAAAAGTTTATCTGTACTTGACAGAAATCGTGTCAAGAACTTCGCCTTGAAGGTTATAGCTATCCTAGTGGACCCCAATGATAACGACAAGTATGAGGAGGCAATGGCGAGGGCCAAGAACATCATCTTTGATGAGGTCAAGGACCATGTAGTACCACACATTGCCAAGAAGGAAACAACATATGAGATGTGCGAGGCCCTCAATAAATTGTACCAGCGTACTTCTGTGCATAGAAGAATGTTACTAGAGAATCAGTTGAGGTTGTATCCGATGAAGAAAGGAGAACCGATGGACACCTTCCTCGAAGGATTGAATAAGATCCGAGATCAGTTGACTGCTATAGAAGCCACGTCGGATCAAGAATTGATGGTGAGGACGGCCCTGAATGCAGTCTCAAAAGATTGGGAGGTATTTGTCCAGAGTATACTAGGCAGAGGGACACTTCCACCTTGGGATGAGATGTGGGCAGCTCTTCGCTAGGAAGAGATCACACGGCAGTCAAAGACGGGTAACAGCAGCAAGGGGATCAAAGTCAAGCAGGAGGAGGAAGATGTTGCCCTAGCACGTGAGGGAAAGCAGGAAAAGAGGAAGAAGAAGGATCTCTCCAAGATCAAGTGCTTCCACTGTGGGGAGCTGGGTCATTATGCGACCCAATGTCCAAGGAAGAAGAGTAAAGGAGAGTCTTCCGAGATTAAGGCAGCGCCAGCATAGGCAGAGAAGAAAGTTTTGACAGACGATGACTGTGCCATGAGTGCACACGCGCCACTTGAGCAGAAGTGGGGAGACATCGAGCTGTAGTCAGGTGGACTACAAGCGATGAGGGGTAGGATCCTCGAGGTACCCAGCCTCTTGGATTAGACCTTTCTACGAGAGCCCCGACGAGGAGTAGCAGGACTGGCTGATGTGGGTAGAGATGGATGTGGATGGAGCGGCAGAGAGAGCTACAGTGCAGGAGTCCCGAGACAGTGCGAGGCTAGCAGGCTGCAGCAGTGCGAGAGGCACAAGAGTGTTGTACCAGTGCAGGATAGCACAGAGAGGTGTGCAACGGTGTGAGATGTAGGGAGTTGTTGCAGCGACGCAGAGGTCAAAGAAGGAGCACTTGTCAGCGGCAGAGGGAGCTTCAGCATCAGTGGGTGTCTCTAGCCCAACAGGGAGGTCAGATTGGGAGATCAGTTACTTTCTTCTTAGTAACTGAGTTGCAGTGCAGCAGTGGGCAGCACGATGCAGCACAATGAGAGGAGGTACAGTGTGGATGGAGTGCTGGGAGAAAGGACCAGCAACAGCACGAATGCAGAGGGAGTTGTCGTACATAAGCAGCAGTGGCAGTGGCAGAACCATGGACAGTAGTACAGGATGTAGCAGTGCAGAGGATGTTGGGCAGGAAGGCCTAGCATCAGCACAGATACCGATGCCGGATGATCAGAGTAATACTCAGTGAGGAGTATTACTAAGGCAAAGCCCTTGCTAAGAGGGAGTGTTGATTTGGGGTAGCATCGGATGTGCTCTAGCCACGAAATTTGGTGGAGAGGTTGGGGCACATGAGATCTCCAATACCCAGAAAGAGTTTGGGCAGATTCTAAACAGTTCAGGAGATATTAAAATAATTAATATTTTTAATGGAGTCCCTAAGTCTAAACTTAGGGAAAATAAATATTAATGTGGGATTAATATGGAACTATGTTAGAATGGTCCAAAAGACATGGATCAAGCCAGACCTAATCTTAGCTGCTGATTAGGGACTTAATCTCGACCGTTGATATGTCAACAAGAAAAGTATAAAAGGAGGCTTGAGGGTCACTTGGAGAACACACTAGAGTGATCAGTCATTCTATTCTCTAGAGCGGGGTTTGCTAAGAGAGATAGAACCAGTGATTGGAGTTGCAGTTGAGGCGCATTGAGTACAGAGGGACAAAGACGCAGAGATAGTGTCAGGAGAGCAGCACAGTAGCTAGGGAGAGTGACACAGAGCCAGCCAGGGCTCACGCAGGGGTTGAAATTTGGTACCGGAGGACAGGTGGTTCCCTTAGGCTTTGATCTTTGGCCTAGGGAAAAGTGTCCAAAAGATTTTTATTTTTCTCCTAAAGTGACTTTATAATTTTTATAAAGTTAAAATTTAATTTAAAAGTGACTTTAAGTGATAAAGTTACTAAGTCTAATTTTAAAGTGACTTTTATAAAGTCAATGAAAAATTAGAAAGGAAAAGTGACTTTGGAAATAAATGACTAAGTGGGTCTTTATTAAAGTGGGGTGATTTAAAAAATAGAAAGTGAGATTTAAATGTGCATTTAATCTCAGCCATTGATCTAAATCTATCTCAGCCATTGGATTTATGGATCACCCAAAAGTCATTTAGGGTTGGGTTAATGGAGGAAAAGGAGGAAAAGATCATTCATTCTTTCATGAGCAGATTGGGAGAAGGAGAGCAAGAGAGCAAGGGAGATTTCTGGACAGGAAGGAGAAAGAGGCAGCAGTTTCGCACACATACCAAGGCAGCTCTTCAGCAAATCCGTACAGCTGAAAGAACAAGCAGAAAAAGTTGATTTTTGCTGAGAAAACAGAGAAACTTATTTTTGGGCACAAATTTCGGGGAGACAAATTTCGGCACAGAAATCGAGGTCTGTCCGTACAGTGTGCACGGCCGTCCGTACAGTCCGTACATATGTACGTCCGTACAGTTCGTACATCCGTACCGCACGTATAGCAAGTTTCCAGGTTGTCTGTTGGGCTGAAAACAGAGAAGTTTGCTTGCTGGAAAAATTTGTTTTTGCTGTAATTTTTTGCTGAAAATTTTCTCACTGTAAAAGGCATTTTCCAGAAATAAAGAAGAGCTCTCAAACTAGTTTTCCCCAAGAGTTGTAGGGGGTTTTTCCAGGATCACATTGACCAAAAATATCAGTGTTTGAATGTGTTTTAATGGCTATTTATTACTGCTGATTTTTATTTCTGCAATTTCCAGCATTCTGTAAAATTTCCAGAATTTGTGTTTTCAGACAAAAAAAAAATAAATAAATAAAAATAAAAATAAAAAATTATTTTTTTCAGCTTGTTAAATGTATGGTTATGGGAAAGGGCATTTAACTATATGGGAGAAATAAGGAGAAACTGAAAACCGCGGTGGGAAAACAGAGATTTTTACATGGTATCAAAGCTTGAATGCTGAAGGGCAGTTTGGGACAGCAAAAGAGAAAAATTACAGCTGCCGATTTTTCACTCAGAAAATTCCAGCAAGCTGATTTTTCATAAACAGCAGGTTTTATCTTTACTATAGCAATGCTATTTTTCAGTTTTAGGACAGCAGGATGTCATTGGGATTGAGGGTGGAGGATAGATTGGATGGGCATACAAATTACAGCGTTTGAAAGGAGAGAATGCAGAGTATCTTTGAGGAGGCAGAAGTCTGGGATATCATGGTGCATACCACACAGACCCCTGTTGTTGTGCCTACTGATGCTACTTAGTTGGCTGCTTATAATAGAAAGAACAACAAGGGTAAGAGGCTGATTCTAGACGGAATCAAAGACCATTGCATTCCTCATGTGAGAGGAAAGAGCAATGCCCATGAAATGTGGACAGCATTGTCCAATCTCTACCAGAGTACCAATGAGAACCGGAAAATGGTTCTGAAGGAGAAACTGAAAAACATTAAGATGGGCAATGATAGTGCAGCTGGATATCTCATTAAGATTACTAATGTGAGAGATGAGTTGGCAGCGATTGGAGAGGCCATTCCACCCACTGAGTTGGTGCGGATTGCGGTAAATGGCCTCCCCCGTTCATGGATGAATTTTGCTGATGGGGTTTGTGCACGTGAGACCCTTCCCACATGGGAGAGGTTTTGGGATGATTGCATTCAGACAGAGATCAGGAAAGGTCAGCTTGGGGCAGCCAAGCCAGTTGAGCAGGATGAGGATGTAGCACTGGTGGCAGGAGGCAAGAAAGGCAAAGGAAAGAAGCAGGCTTCCACAAGCAGTGGTGGGGGCAAAGGCAAAGGTAAAGGTAAACAGGTAAACACACAGAAGGACTATTCCAAGGTGAAATGTTGGAATTGTCAAAAGATGGGACACTATGCAGTTGTGTGTCCGGAGAAGAAGAAGAAGAAAGGGAAGGACCAGAGTTTGGCAGCTTCAGCAGAGATTGAGGACTTTGCAGGTCGTTTTGACCGGGAGTTTGCGTTCACTATGTGTGAGTCCTCTAGTGCAGGATCACCTGCCATACAGGTTCAGAGGGAGCATGCTTTTCCCTCGATTAGCGGAGCATCTACAGGTATCTGGTATGTAGACAGTGGGGCTTCACGTCATATGACAGGAGTCCGTGAGTACTTCTCAGAGCTTTCAGAGAGTGACACTGATGTAGATGTAGTACTCGGAGATGATAGAGTTGTTAGAGCATTCGGGGTTGGGACACTGACATTTCAGAGGGAGTCCAAACCTACCTTGAAAGTGACAGAGGTTCTTTATGTGCCAGGGATGAGGAAGAACCTCATATCTGTCTCGGCTTTGGAGGACAGAGGATATGAGGTACTGTTCAGGGGAGGACAGGTGTTGATGTATCCCAAGGGCGCTCCAGCTGAGTCAGCTAGAGTGATAGGTGTACGCCATGCAAAGGTGTACAGGTTTGCATTCCAGCCCCTTTTGGCATTGAATAGTAGTACCGACAGCAGAGCTAGCAGTTCTGAGCAGTGTGAGATTTGGCACCGCAGGATGGGACATATGTATCATGGAGCCTTGAGGACCTTGCGGGAGATCACTACAGGTATGCTAGATTTCAGTACTGATCACTTTGATATTTGTAGAGGATGTACTATGGGCAAGTTTGTCAAATCCCCTTTTCCCAGCAGTGACAGAAGAGCGACTGGGATACTTGATTTGATACATTCTGATGTGAGCAGTCAGATGTCTCATGTTTCCTTGAGTGGATATGAGTACTATGTTTTATTCATTGATGATCACTCCAGGAGGACCTGGATTTATTTCTTGAAGACCAAGAGTGAGGTCTTCAAGCGGTTTCAGGAGTTCGGAGCTCTTGTGGAGACACAGACAGGTCGGAAGATCAAGTCCCTGAGGTCGGACAATGGAGGAGAGTACACCCTTGGAGAGTTTGTTGACTATTGTGCGGAGGCAGGCATTAGGAGGTAGTTCACTGTTCCTTACAACCCCCAGCAGAACGGGGTTGCGGAGAGGAAG